>JAPKLW010005463.1:8889-20949 GCA_026898455.1 Plectranthus barbatus | reverse complement strand
GTGACTGCCTGCTACACTCAGAATAGAAGCGGGATCAACGACAGACTCCAGAAAACTCCCTACGAAGTGTATTTTGGTCGTAAGCCTTCTATAGCTCATCTTCGTGCATTCGGTTCACCATGTTATATCCATAATAATGGGAAGTCGAAGTTAAATGCTTTCTCGCCTAAGGCTGATGAGGGTGTGTTTGTCGGATATGGACATCCCTCTCACAAGGGCTATAGAGTATTTAACAAGACTACCCAGCTTGTGGAAATAACATGCAATGTTGTTTTTGATGAAGCTACTTTAGTGCGCAGGACCTTACGCCAACTGGCTGAAGATGTTCCTGAGGTCGAGGATGTCAGCGACCAGTTGGGCAGGAATTCTTCCGATGCTCAACCAACTGGTTCGACTAGACCTATGAATGGATCATCTTCTCAACCAGTTATCTCAGGTGCCCATCAGCAACCTGAGAGGGTCGGTGATGCAAATGACCTTGCTGAGACCTTACACTCAATCTCCCTGAGTGGAACTAGCAAAAATCAAGGGGGAATTCTGACTAGAATCTTTGAGCCAGAAGATGACGATGAACCAGCTGGAGTGGATGCACCAGCTGATACTGACATCGTTGGTGAAGGTTCGGGAAGTCAGTCAGACAGTGAAGCTGATGAAGAAGTTCCAACTGGTGAAGATCAACCGCCAGTTGTAGTTCCAGTTCCGACTGGTGATGTTCAACCGCCAGTTATTCTTCCAGCTCCGACTGGTGGAAATGTGGAAGCACCAGTCGTCAGGACAGATGAACCTATTTCGCAGCCAGCACCAGCAGTCGCTGGTCCTCCCAAATGGCTGAGGGATCACCCAACCGATGCTATTATCGGTGATCCGGAAGGTTCAGTTAAGACTCGACACGGCAGTGCGCTCCTGAGTTGTTTTATCTCTCAAATGGAACCTACTTCCATAGGAGTTGCGCTAGAATCTGCTGATTGGATTAATGCCATGCAAGAAGAGCTTGTTGAATTCACTCGCAATAATGTTTGGGACTTGGTGGAGAGACCATCACATCAGTCAGTGATTGGCACCAAGTGGGTTTTCAAGAACAAGCGAGATGAGAATGGCACCGTGGTCAGAAATAAAGCTCGTTTAGTCGCCAAAGGTTACAGGCAGTGTGAAGGGATCGATTTCGATGAGACCTTCGCACCAGTTGCCAGAATGGAGGCGATACGGCTGTTCCTTGCTTATGCAGCGTATCACGGCTTCACGGTGTTCCAGATGGACGTGAAGAGCGCCTTCCTGAATGGCGAGCTAAAGGAGGAGGTGTATGTCGAACAACCTCCAGGCTTTGAAGTTGGCACCAAAGTGTACAAGCTGAGCAAGGCCCTGTATGGATTGAAACAGGCGCCCAGGGCTTGGTATGAAACGCTGTCACAATTCCTCACCAGCAATGGATTTCGGAAAGGGAAGATTGATAGGACTCTCTTTCTACTCAAGGATGGTGGTGACATGCTAATGGTGCAGATCTATGTAGATGACATCATATTCGGATCAAGGAATATAACTCTCTGCGAGAAGTTTTCTCAACTGATGCAGACATCATTTCAGATGAGTATGATGGGCATGTTAACATACTTTCTCGGACTCCAGGTCCAGCAGTCAGCTGATGGAATTTTTATCAGCCAGCGAAAGTATACGAAGGAGTTAATTCAGAAGTATTGCCCAGAGAAAACTAAGTCCCTCAGAATACCTATGAGCACCAGTTGTCAAATATTTCTTGATGAGCAAGGTGAATCAGTTGATCCTACCATCTACCGAGGAATCATTGGATCACTTCTCTATCTCACAGCCAGCAGACCCGACATTTCGTACTCAGTCGGAGTGTGTGCCAGATTTCAAGCCAATCCGAAAAGGTCACACATGGAAGCTGCAAAGAGGATAGTGAAATATCTGAAGGGGACTGAATCTCTTGGAATATGGTATCCCAGAAATGATGAGCTTACACTCATTGGATATTCAGTTTCAGACTTCGCTGGATGCCGTATTGACCGAAAGAGTACCAGTGGTACGTGTCAGTTTCTCGGACACAAGCTAATCAGCTGGTTTAGCAAGAAGCAGCACTCAGTTGCTACTTCTACCACTGAGGCTGAGTATGTTGCCGCTGCCAGTTGCTGTGCTCAAATAATTTGAATCAAGCAACAACTGGAGGATTATGAAGTGGACACTGGCTGTGTTCCAATCTATTGCGACAACAACAGCGCTATGTGCATCACGAAGAATCCGGTTCATCATTCTAGAACCAAGCACATAGATATTCGACATCACTTCATACGTGATCATGTCGAAAAGAAGGATGTCAGCGTGGACTACATCAGAACTGAAGATCAATTAGCTGACATCTTCACCAAACCTCTGCCAAAAGCAAGATTCAAGGAGTTGTGCATCAAACTCGGTCTTATGGAGATTGATGTGAGCCCCAATGATGAGGAAGAATGAGTCCCAGCTCTCATTCTGTTCTTGATCTTCTGAAGGACGCTGATTACGACTAAGTCCAAGCTCTTAGTTGTTTTTATTTAAGTGGTATCTTCAACTCACTGATGGTTCCTACTGGCGGAACTTATCCCTTAAATGTCCAAGGAAATGAGTCCCAGCTCTCATTTCAATTTGCCAGCATAAACCATCAGTTGAAGCGAAATTGGGTCCCAGCTTCCAATTTCAAGCGATGATGAGAAGTGGATTTCTTGAAGAGAAGATTATGCGGAATAAAATTGAGTCCAAGCTCTCAATTTTCAATCTTTCAAGTTGTCAGCAGACAACTGGTGATATATCCACGACTGGTGAAGATTGAGTCCCAGCTCTCAATTTATCCATGTACTCAAGTGCCAGTCGTAAGTACCAGTTGTCAACTGGTAAGGAGGCCATGCTGACAGGGGGAAGTGTTCGACTGGCATACAATTATTGACCAGTTATACTACTGATGACCAGTTGAGTCCCAGCTCTCAACTGACGATCTCTTGCAGTCCAAGAGTCGTGCCAGCTGTCGCAGAAAAGGCGGGATTGTTCAAATCCAAGTAGCGTGTACAGTCCTCAGAATTTAATGCGGCATTTAATGCCACATTTAATGCGCACAGTGACTGCGCAGTCAAAAGCACTTTTGTGACCAATCAGAGAACGCCAAGTCAGCTCCACGGCGTAGCCCACTTCAGCACGACCGCGCACGTCGCACAGGGAACCGGGCCTGCTGATGACCGTCGATCCTCGCTTGCTGAGCGTTGATCCTGGACGTCTGATCCTGCATGGCCCGAGTATATATACCCGATCACTTCCTTCGGGTTAACCTTTATGTTTCCCTACTTTCAGAACCCTAATATCTTTCGAAAATTCTCTCATCTTCCTTTGAAATTTTCTGAACTTTGAATATTTCTGAAGTCATGGCATCATCTTCTCAACCTCCAGCTGATAACCCTCCATCTACATCTACATCATCCTCGTCTGGTTCACCAGACTTACCAGTCGCTGAAGCTCATATGCCTACGTATACTGGCATAGTGAAGATCGAGGATATCGATTATACCTATCCGTTCGCCCGATTGGTTCAGTTGAACAGGCCGGCAACCAGGCGACAGCTCTCTAACGCGCAGATTAGGACTGCACAGGTTCAGAAGGAGAAGATTCTGAACGCAAAGCTAGCCCTAAAGCATCATGGGCCGGAGCTGATGGAGATGATTGACCGAGAAGAGCTCCGACAGTACCTGACGGCGACACCCCAAACTTTTCATCCTCACATGGTAGCCGAGTTCTACGCTCGGGCCGTGATAGCTGACGACAGGAAGTCGTTCACTACATCGGTGTTCGGCCACCTGGTCACCGCGGAATACCTCGCCAATCTCTTCGGACTGAGGAATGAAGGAGAGGACGTGGCCACGTATCATCAGGATGATACAGTGGAATTCCGGAGGAGGTGGGCGCAATGGAAAAAGCCAGAAGTCACCGTCTTCCGTACTGGAATGAGGAAGTCAGAAATGGAGGAATATTGGCAAATGGTATGCGACATTGTGGTGCGCATGCTGCAATGTGAGGTCGGATCGTACGCCGAGCTGAGCCTGCTCAAGTTTTCAGTGATGTGTGCGCTTGTCGATGGAGTTGAGGGCAACTGGGCTGAATTCTTCTTCGGCCGGTTGCTGGAAAATGTAGACAGAAACATCACCGTTCCAACTGACGGCAGGTTTGCTCACGCCGTATCCTTCGGGCTGAGGATCAGCCACATCCTGGAGATGGAATTGGGTGATGGCGTGGATCAGGGGGAACAGCTGGTTGGTTCCGACTTCATACCAGCCACGAAGGTGAAGCTGCCTCGCCCAGATTACAAGAAGCCACGCAGGCTGAAAGGGAAGTCAGCAGTGGACCCTGCTGAGGTCGTTTCTGAGGAGGACTCAGAAGACCTGGGAGAGCACGTGCCAGCTGTGGCTCTCCCACTGACTGATGAGGCAAGGGCAGAGCTGAAGAGGAAGCTGGAGACGGAGTCTCTCTTCGATACCATGGAAGGCGCGGTGGCTGAGGCGACTGGTATTCACCCACGGGACGTACAACTTGTACCAGTCACCAAGAAGCCATCCCACAAGAAGCCTAAGACTTCCCAGCACCAGCAGCCACCGTCAGCTGTTGCATATGACCCTGAGTCTGGGAAGATCTCCATCCCAGTCAAGAAGTCCGTTCTGGGACTGACTGAGGAAGAGACGCTGGAGAGGATGACCCGGAAGAGGAAGAGGGTCCAAACAAGAGCTCAGAAGCTGGTGGAGCAGGCCAAGAAGGAGCAACAAGCCTCCATTGTGAGGAAAAAGCAGGCCCAGGCAAGGCTGAAGGCTTTGGCCGACCAGCGAAGAAGAGAGGCTGAGCTGGCAGCCCGCGATGAAGCCTTTGCAAAGGTGCAGGCTGAGCATGAGGCCAGGCGTCAGGAGGAAATGGCCAAGCAATTGCGCCAGGTGGCCAAGGGAAAGTGGGATGTGCCCGAAACTTCCTCAAGTGCGAGGCCACCAGCACCAGCACCAGGCGAGATCTTACCAGAAGAATCCTTTACACGCCTGCTGGTGATGGGCGCTGATGAAGATGTACTATCCCTTGTGGATAAGTACCAGGAGGAGGAGGAGGTCGCTGAAGTCCCTCCACCCGCGCAAGGGGGTGGTGGAGGTGAAGAAGACCCACTGGCCGCGCATGGGGGTGCCAGTGGAGGAGAAGAAGTGCGGGCGACCACCCCAGAAAAACTGGCGAGTTTTTCAGACATAAGCTCAGACTCTGAGGATGCAGAGGAGCCAAGGGCTGAGGAGCCAGAGCAGGCTGCAGCTGAGGAAGTGACACACTACTCCATGGTGCAGAGGATGGAGCCAAGGGATCTGTTCCCAGACATTGATGATAAGGCTCGTCGTCCTGCCAGTCGCCCCCGATCTACAGATGCCTCGACATCAACTTCCGGGCGACCAGCAGCATCCTCTACACCACCAGCTAGGCGTGCGCGTACTGAAAGGCGATCTTACATGCTCTGCATCCAAGAGCATCAACTGATTGACGAAGATACCTTCCAGTCGCTGGTGACAGGAGTACACCGGTGGGAGCACCGCGGGGACATGGCGTTTCTGAATTCAAGAGTGCCTGAGCCTTCAGCATTCAACATCATCCCTATCAGCGGACTCCCCCACCAGTCGGTATACGCTTCAAGGATCTCTGACTGGTGTCTGCCCTTGCAGCCGGTGGAGTACTTCAATTCCACTCTCTACGAGTATGCTGAAAACATCACGGCTGAGGTGGAGAATGCCGTCAATGACGAAATGATATCCAGCTACCGTAGACTCTGGAGGGTGGATCCGGAACTATGTCTGGAGTTCCGGAGGTGGAGGATTTTTGACAGATGCCAGCGCCTGCTGACAGTGGAGAAGCGGGCGGTACTCTATGCCAGGCTGGGTCTTGGCTACTGGAGAGCGGAGGAGGAGTGGGCTCATGCCTTCATGGGCACCGATCCTGAATGCCCCCAGCAGCTGTCTACAAGGAGGATCAAGCGCCGCTTGCTGAAAATCGTTGAGTATAGGCAGCTGACTGGAAGCTCCGGCCTCCCGCCTCTGAAAAGGATCAAGTTACCTTTCCTCCAGTTTCAAGTCACCAGTCGGGGGTACCTGCTGACGTACGCGCTCCGTCGCCTCAAAGTGCTGGTTACCCTCCCGAGGATCCCTCCCTACCATGCCATATTGTTCAACATGGCTGCCAGCGCTCTGCTGGTAGACCACTTAGTAGAGGAGGATCCCTCTCGTGGTTGGTGGCTGACCCTTGCCGTCCCTCCTGTTCCTATTGTCTCGGGCGATCTCGTCCCTGCTCACATGGACTGGCAAGTGGTGGAATTCACAGCCCCACCCGTTTTTGAAGAAGTCCAGCCAGCTCCAGCTGCAGTGCCAGTAGCAGAGCCAGCTGCAGTGCCAGTAGCGGAGCCAGCAGCAGTGCAGGTCTTGGAGCCAGCAGCAGCACCAGCGGAGGAGCCAGCCCCAATGGAGATATCAGCTGACTCTGAACCAGCAATGGCTCCTTCCGCAACTGATGTCCCTTCCTCTTCCCTGGAAGTTTCAGCAATGCCAATCTCCGAGATCCATCCTCCTGCGCAACTCATTGCCTTAATTGATGCCAGGCTGGATCAACGTTTTTCCTCCTTCCGGACCGAGATGACACAACAGTTGGAGTCAGTCACCGCTGGAGTGTCCTCCTTTTTGGCGCGGATCCAAGAGGGGGAAAGTACGCGAGCACGTGCTGAGGCAGAGAGAGCTCGTCTTGCTGAAGAGGAGAGGCGAATTGCTGCTGAGGAAAGGGAGAAGAGCAGACAAGATATGGCAGCGCTCACTGAGATCCTGAGGTCGCTCACAAGCAGGACTCAATCACCAGGATCATCTTCTCAGCCATAGTCTAGCTTCTCTATTTTGTTGTAAGTAAATGCTTATCAGCTAGATTAGTCAGTTATCCTTCCTGTACATGTAATGCTACATCTTTAATGGAATGATTGCTGACAAGTTGATGACAACCTCTCATTGTCCAACAATTGTCAAGTACTTACTTACCAGCTGAACTTACACTTCCAGTGTAATCAGCACCAGCACTCGTATCACACACTTTAAATCTTTTTGCTCTGATCTCATTGTTCATATTTTAAACGAGCAATATCTCTCCTGGTTTGAGGGGGAAGATTTTTAGTTAGAGCTGATGTGAGGAAGTATTTTCATGGGTTTAGATCTGATAGGTTTATTTTGTAAAACCCTGAAATATTTTATAACTTTCCTCATCAGCTGAGTGCTCGCTGGTTAGGCTTTGATCGCACCAAAAAGGGGGAAATTGTTGGGAAATTTGGCTAAGTTTCCTTTCCCCAGTAGCTACTTGCTTAGATTCTAGTTTGGTGTTTTGGTGGATCAAATCCTAAGTCCTACCAGCGTCAGTTTGTCTCTAGAATAGCTCTAGTCTCAAATGTAAAGTCCTGTTTAGGTCTTTTGAGTTGTAAGTCGCAGTTGATCAAGACTCATGCTGGCTACTGTTCACCAGCATGAGATATACTTACCAGTTGAGAGAAGTCTCACCAGCAAGCGACTGACAAGACTCGTGCTGACACTGTTCACCAGCATGAGAAGAGCTAATGACTGGCTACTGTTCACCAGTTGGGAAGGTTTTCATCAGCAGGCGGCTGACAAACCTTACCAGCAGAATAGGTGTTCTCACTGACACTGTTCACCAGCGGTGAAGTCACCAGTCATGGGAGATTCCAAGAGTTAACATCCAGACAAATTGGTAGACTTAGATTGTGCCAACGCAAGTCACCAGCAGAGACTGCCAGCACAAGATCACCAGTATGTTCTGCCAGTCGGATGTTACCAGCAGAATTCAAGATTCGCTCTCCCAGAGTCTTAGAGACAAAAAGAAGATTCGTCTGAGGAATAAGCTGACAAAGTATGACTTTAAGGGAGGATACCTTAAAGTCTATCAGTTCAAGACACCAGTTCCGATTCCTCGTACTGACGAATAGTGCCGTTCTGACATAAAGAGATCAATGTCAGATAAAGTGGACAAAAGCATGGCGCTTTCCGGAAATTCCTACCTGCCGCCGTCAGAAGGACATGCGAGGACAGAGACCTTTTCTGGATGTGTCCAAACGGCTAGAAGATTTGAATGGGATCCCGCGTCTATAAATAGGTCGGAACCACCAACATTTAAGACGCTTGCAAGCTGAATCCATCAACATTCAATACTCTTCACCTACCGAAAGACTGCAAATTTATTACGCTCAAGCAAGTAGAAGCAAAACACTTTCGAGGCCTTTCTAAAGGCTTTCCGTGTGTTGATTTATTCAAACACGAGACTTTAAGCTTCCAGCTTGTAAGTTACAGATCTCTTTGGTGTTCTTTCTCTTCCGAGGAAGTTCACAGCAGCTCTTGTGCCAGCCAGCACTTGAGTTATTACGGGCTTTTGCCGTATTGAGAAGATACGTTCTTGGGAGAACAAAACACCCAGTGAAGCTGTGGAGGTTGAAGTGACGTGCTCGCACTCCACCAGCTGATCAGAGTTGAAGAAGGAATCAAGACCGGGAGCGGTTGATCTAGCGAAGTGGTGGACAAGGGTCGCACCAGCTAGAGATAGATCGTAGGGAACTTGTACCTGATTACTCTATAGTGAATTTCCAGTGCTACGACTGGAGAGTGGACGTAGATCAGTTGATCGAACCACTATAAATCCTTTGTCTTTTATCAGCTTTCTGCATTTCATACTGATTTAAAACCCAGCACCCAAGTGCTGGTGTATATCTGAAAACTGAAATAACTGTGCAAACAAGGCTAAAATATTCTAAGTCTTGAGCTACCAGCTGACGAGCCAGTCGCCAGTCAGCTGTGTACGCAGAGTGCAAGTTGACTTACCAGCTGACAAGGTCCCAGTCAGCTGAGTAACCAGCAGAGTGCAAGAAACGATTAACCACATTTTCCGCTGCTAAGTTATACCCTGATAATCCGGGACCAACAAGTGGTATCAGAGCGGACGGTTCTTATAGACCGTTCGTATCTGAGTCGCTTAGGACCGTGATCCGCGATTCCTTGCGCTCTATTTGTTTGTCTGTTTGATTAGCTCAGGTACATCAAGATGAATAATCCGAAGCTACTCGACTACAAGACTGTGAAGCATGATATATGGCGAAAGAGGTCGCTCATCTCTCTAAAGAGCATCCATCCAGAGATGAAAGATGTGCTAGAGACAGGGCCGATTGAGATCACCAAGATTCAGCACCAGCTAGGAGATCGTCCAGCAGCTGTGATCCCAAAGCCCCAAGACGAATGGAATACTGAGGACAGGAAGCGGAATCAGTTGGATTCCATTGCTCACGAGTTGATCCTGGCTTCTCTTCCAGAGTCGCTGATGGAAGAAGCCCTCCAGTTTGACAATGCCAAGGGAGTATGGGATTATCTTGATAGTCTATGTCAAGAAACTGATCAAATGAAACGCAACAAATTGCAGGTTGCAGTGGACAAGTACGAGTCCTTCCAGATGCTGCCTGGAGAAACCATCAAGGAGATGGAGGCGAGATTCAACGCCATTGTCAGCGAACTAAAGTCACTGGACAGGAAGTACTCAAATGAAGATCTTAATGCCAAAATCCTGTCCAAGATGCCCAAGGAGGACTGGTTCGTGAAGACCACAGCTCTGAAGGAGAAGGACCTGTCCAAGATGACTCCCAAGGAGTTATTTGCTCAGTTGCAGGCACACGAGTGGGATATCCAGATGGTAAACAAGAATGAGGCCATCCGGAACATCGGATCCCCCAGCATCAAAGCTCAAGACGAAGCTTACTTCGTCAAGAAGGACTTCAAATGGAAGCACAAGAAGCCCTTCCATGCTGACAGACCTGCTGCCCAGCACAACCAGAAGAAAGAGATCCCAGCCACATCGGGATCTAACTCAAAAGACGGCGAGAGCTCTATCGCAGAACTTGAGCAACAGATGAAACGACTGGCTGTCCTTCTGGAGAAAGCCAAGTCAAAGCAGGGAGTATCTCTGAGCTCAACTGACGGAAAATTCGTCAAGAGAGCTCCCCGTGCTTGCTACCAGTGCCAATCCCCTGATCATTTAAAGTTTGAATGTCCACAGGTGGACAAAAATGAGCGGGAAAGGCTAAAGAAGCTCTTTGAAGAGCGCGCCTCCAAGGCCGTTGCCAAGGCTATGCTGACCAGGACTGAAGTGCCTGACATACCCGACCATGATGATGGGGAGTATGCGTCAGACGAGGAGTCAGAAGAGGAAGCTCTACTGGCACTCATGGCAGCCTTTGGCGAGGAGTCAGCTGAAGGAAGTGCTGACAGTGAAGAGGCACTTGCAACTGATGATCAGGTACAATCATCAGCTTCCCCAATGCATATCATGCTTTCTATCAGTTTAGACAATTCTGAGTCGCGTTGCTCCGACTCAGAAGCTGTCACTATAGACATTCTTCAAAAAGAATTTTTAAAATTTTATGAAATAAAGAATGTCTTGGCTGGCGAAAATACTTCGCTGAAAGATCAAGTTTCTGTTTTGACCAAGGAGATTGAAAAATCGAGGTCAATCAGTGAAGAGCTAGCCACTTTGAAAAAGACTCACTTTGAATTGCTCCAAAATTTTCAAATTACAAAAACTGAGCGAGATAATTTTCACAATCTCGTTCTGGAGCAAGAAAATAAAATAAATTTTCTAAATAAAGGCTCAAAAGACTTGGAAGCAGCTCTAAGTCATTGGAGAAAGCCTTCTGATAAGTCCGGGTTGGGATTTACAAAGGATTTGAGCATAAACCAGCCCGAACAAATCAGTACTGGTAAGGGTAAGGGCAAACTGGTAAATGCATCAGCACCAGCTGGTAATACCAGTCAGTCCCGAGTGGCTGATCAGCATAGGAACCATAAGTCCAGATACATAGGTGAGTCATCAAGACAAAATCCTCAACTGGCAAGATCCTCTGCTGACAGGACGCCAGCATACCCGAAGACGCAGACTAAGCCGAAATATTCTAAGGCAAGGAAGTCAGCGTCAGCTGCCAGTGGAATCCGACAGCCAGCACCAGCTGTCCAGAGATTCCACGCCCAACCTTACAAGTATGCCAGTTGCCAGCATGCTTACAAGGGATCCAAATCTCAGCGGAATACTGAGAGAAGGATATTTCCCGATGGGAGGAACACCTATCGGAGGCTTGAGCCCAATCAAAACCTTTTCTCAAGGGCTGGGAAGGCTAATCATCGTGGTCCACAATTCCAGAGACCACCAAGGCAACACAAGCAATCGGAAAGAAATTTTCGACACCCTCGGAGGAAGAATACTTCCAGAGGAACCGCACACACAGCCACACCTTCCAAAAACAAATCCATGCATTATTTTAAAAGGAAGGGAAAGGCCACAAGTGATGTCAGCAAGGGTAACACCGAGCTGAAGATTACTCAAATCTGGATTCCAAAAGGAATGATCCAGAGATCTAACCCTGCAGGACCCGCTGATGATCGGGGACGTAAATAATTTCATTTTCTTGCAGGAACAGGATCATGCAACACAGCTTCAGAGATCGAGCGAGTGGATCATAGATAGTGGTTGCTCGGCTCATATGACTGGTGAGGAGTTCCTATTTTCTGAGCTCACCAAGGTCAGAGGACCTCCAGTTATTTTTGGTGATAACTCCAAGGGCAGAGTTATTAGCAAGGGCTGCATCGAGAAGGATGATATCAGAATTGTGAATGTATCCCTTTTCACCAATCTGAAGCACAACCTCCTGAGCATCAGTCAGCTGTGCGACAATGGTTATACCATTGTGTTTGACAAATCAGGGTGCCAGATCAAGAATGAAGAGTCTGGCGAGACCAAGCTGAAAGGTGTCAGGAAAGGAGGTCTCTATGTTGTTGACTGGCAAAGCGGGAAGACTGATACATGCTTTGTAGCCACCAGTTCCATGGAAACTAACTGGCTGTGGCACAAAAGGTTAAGTCATCTAAATTTCAAAACTATTAATTATCTAACCAAGCATGATCTTGTAGATGGTCTTCCCAAGGGCGGGTTCAAGAAGGA
>JAPKLW010005462.1:0-20951 GCA_026898455.1 Plectranthus barbatus | reverse complement strand
TGTTGAAATTTTTGTAAATTTGAATGGTTGTATGCATAGGACGGAATAGGTGTATGTTAAATTTGAATTATTTACATGTTTGGAATGAATAATGCCAAATTATTTGATTTAATTTGTTGAATTAATTGGTTGAATTTGTTAAATTATAAGGATGGAATGGGTGTGTTAAATTCGAATGAAATTTTAGGAATTTGTTGGATTATTTTTTGTTGCAATTGTGGAATTAATTCGAATGAAATTTGGTGGAATTTTTTGAATTAATTGCAATTGTTATGAATTATGCATTTGGTGAAATTTGTTGAATTATGCATTTTGTCAAATTAAATTACATGTTAAATTGGTGAATATTTCATAATTGTTGCATTTTGTGTTTGATTTGTGCAACCACAGTGGATTAGGCTCTCTTTTTGTGGTCTAATTACTAAAGTGGACTTATACACTAAAGTGACCACTTTAGATACTATTAGTGATACATTATATTCAATAGGGGGTCAATGGTTGCTTAATTAATTTATTAAAGGGTCGTTCGGGAAGTTATTAACTTAGAAAAATAATGGTCCTAGTGCATCGCAACCATTAGTAGAGCTATTAGGCTTTCAAATTACTAGTGAATCCCCTAATGCTTTATGGTTTTGTATTAATAGGCAGATTATAGAATTTGGAGTGTCTAAATTTGCATTAGTTACATGATTTGTTTTTTGTTCTAGTGCTTTAGATCCCTGTGCCGACCATGATCCTTCTAGTACTTCGATTTTTCGTACAATTTGTGGGGGTAGGAATCTTAGTGCTAGAGATTTATTGATGATTTTTAGGGATAATAAAATAGAACACACTAATCAGGATTTATACTTGAGGGTGGCTAATATATTAGCAGCGTGGAATTTCGCTTTAGGACTTTCTGAAAAACGAAAGATTGAGAGTTAAGTATATGTTCTGGTTGAGGATTTGGGTAGGTGGGGTTCATTTCCATGGGGGGCATATGCTTTTCAGGGTTTATGTTACTATTTGGACCTTGCCCCCACCAGAGCAGATGGAATCAGTGGAGGGAGCTTTACTTTAGGCGGTCCCATTTGGGCGTTACAGGTATAATTTAATTTTGTTAATTAATTCTTACCCCTACAAGATTGTAATTTATTATTTATTTTTTTTGTAGTTGCGGGCCTATGAGGCCATTCCTAAGTTAGGTCGTGCATGCGCTATTCTGCGAAGGCCAAATGCACTCCCTCGATTTGTGAAATGGGAGTTCACGAGGCCGGAGACGATTGATTGGGGGCAATTCTTTATTCAAGATGAGGTATGTAATTAGTTGGCTATATAGATTATCCTTTAATATTTTTCTAATTGTTAGTTCTTTAATTCACAACTTGAAGTGGCTTCTAATTTGGAGGCTTCTCCTGCCGAGAAGCAAATGTTGTATTTTACTTCTGTGGAGATGGACGATCCGATTGGGGTACAGTTTCGACTGCCAGAGAATCCAGTACATGGTGCAGGATGGGGTGCAGGACGGGGTACGGGACGGGGTGCAGAACAGGGTGCTAGACGGGGTGCAGGACGGGTTGGGAGAGGAGCTGGTGGGGAGAAGAGGGAGGATCACAGCCACCAAATTTGGGAGGATCACAGCCGGAGACCTTTACACCATCACATAGACGCACTCGTCAGAGGCATCATGCATCTTCTTCCATTGGGGGGATTCCCAGGATACTAGGAGGCATCGTCGATCTGGGAATATATTGGATAGTATCCGGACCATTATTCATGAGGCACTGACAGATAGGGTGATCCACCTAGTTACAGACTTATTCAGTGCATCTAGATGCCGTCATTGCACAAAGAGGTTTTGGCTCGTGATAAGAGTCGGGATTGGAGTCGTAAGGCTCATATAGAGACAGAGTAGGAGACAGAGAGTAGGAGGAGGAATGTATCTGGTGGTGAGACCAGACAGAGGCTGGATGAGACGCAGAGGAGGAGAAGGAGTGTATCTGGTGGTGAGACCAGACAGAGGCATGAAGAGGCGGAGAGGAGGAGTTTATCTGGAGGTGAGACCGGACAGAGGCTGGAGGAGACAGAGAGGCACATGAGGGATACGGATATTAGTAGGGGTAAGAGACCCGTAATCCCTGATGATGATTGTCTGAGTGTTTCTGGTGATCGGGATCAGCGACAACTAGTTTTATCAGACAGTTCTGATAATGACGTTGCTACCTCGCATCCTGGGGATCCTGGAGAGACCAGTAGCCAACCGAGGAGGACGACTAGTCGTAGTGATTTTGTATCCTTACTAGCATATGATATTCCAGATCTGGTAAGTATTATTAATTAATTTCATTTATGTATTTATTTAGTTATCTTATTTATGTTTTCAATTTTTCTTATATAACCGGATGATGAACGACCATGGGGGATTGGGATAGATGTGCATTTGAATTATAATAAGTGGAGAGATGGTGATGCCGGTGCAATCAGAGTACAAATGGAGGGATTGTGGCGATTCCCGCAGAGTTATTTTAGCTTTTTGGAGAATATGAGCAACGATGTTACCCAATATATTATAGATGCGTATATTCCAGTACTGCAGAGGAGGCTATATATGACTGCATATACGACTGTTCGGGTTATTCTACCAAAATTCTTTGTAAGTGAAGTATTCAACCTCAAATTATTTTATATATTCTTTAGTAATAAGTATTTAATACTGATGTTCTATATTGCTTAAGATTTTGATGAGGCATCATTATCGTCGAGATGGAGCACCCCGCCTGGAGCCAGATGACCTCTTGGATTTCTATAAAGGCAAAGAAACTCCGGCGTCAAAAGATTGGTATGGTGCAGATACGGTAAGTACTTTAATATTACAATTTGATGCAAAAGATTATTATTTTCTATAAGTAGTTAACATTTGTTTATGATTGTTTTTCTTTTGTAGATTGTGTTACTTGTATTCCTGCTTACTCACTGGGTTGCTGTGAAAATCAGCATTCGAAAGCATACGGTACACATATATGATGCCTATTTGGCAAATGTTAGTCTTTAACAGCATACCAGACTGGGCAAAGAATTGGTGAAGATGACAAATAATTTGAAGAATTATCTGAAAGCCGCACGCTATTGGGAAAGGAACACTCTCCAGCTTACTATTCGTCCTGCCGCCCCGTTAGAGATTTGATGGACATCACTTTTTCACGGGCCCCTTCCGAATCAAAGCGCAACTTATGCGCTAGCACATATTGAAATGCTCTTGTTTCGACGTCCGACACGGGCGTGGCTTGAGAGCAATGCGGGCACCTACTTTTATTGTACCTTTATAGCATTAGAGATATTTGAGTATACTACCGAGCCTTGAGAGATTTGTTTTGTTTAGTGTTTTAATTGAACATTTTTATTGTTGTAAACTATTTTAGTTTATGATTATTTTATCTCACTTATTTTTCGTGCAAACATACATTTATTAAAATGATGAAATAAGCATACAACTGATAACCAAACGTTACAATTTACTGATTGTCTGGTACCCTATCAGGACAACTTCGTTTTGTATGACCATATGATCTACAAATACTACACCGTTTAGGGGCGCGATGTCTGCTGGTAGAAGATTGAGAATGCTCTGCACCTGATGGACGTCGACTGTTTCTTGGGCGACCTGCTTGACGTGTTATTATTGGAGGCAAAACAATTAATGATGCTGCTTCTGATGAAACATCCCATTCATTTTGAGGGGGTAGAGGATTAACAATCCCACCATATATCTCACGCCAAGTCTCGGTCTTGTAGTAGGGATAAATGTAGTCATACAGATTATCACCATTTGCCCTATAAAACAAAATTAAAACTATTAGAGGTTAAAATTGAAAACAAAATAATGATGTACGGTCGTACCGAATTGCAACTGCTGCATGAGCGCACGACATGAGATCGAGTTAAAACTCACGACAGTCACAAATATGAGATTGTAGATCCACATTCCAAGATCGAGTCTCGGCATTCACCTTGAAGACATGTTGCGATGTGGAAACTACATTGTATGTGTGTGATTCATCCACTAAAGGTGCCATCTTCGCAACAGCCTCCTCCGTCAACTAATCAGTCTGATTAGCAGCTTTGGCACATCGCTGGTCGAACCACTGTTCGACAATATTTCTATACACTTCCATGAGCAAGCAGATTGGCAAACGACGAGCATCCAGCTGTCTTGCATTGAAGACCTCGGCCGAATTTGAGGTCAAGAAACTGTATCGGCGGACATGACACTTTGATTTAGCCCACTTTTCAGGTCCGACGTCCATTAACTTATCATATGCTGTCGGATTTGAAACTTTCATTTGATCCATAGCCTGCTTAAATATAGTCGGCCGATACGCATACGCAGCGCGATGGTACAGGGGGACAATGTTCGGACGAAAGCTGGTCAATTTATTTTGTAAATGATAAAAACAAAGTCCGTGTGCGGTACCTGGATACACCGTGCTCATAGCATTCGAAATCCTAATGTGCTGGTCAGAGACGATCAATAATTGATCATTGCAGCCAAAATCCATCCGTAGTCGAGTCATAAACCAAATCCAAGACTCATCATTCTCTAACGGACATACACCAATGGCAAGTGGGAAGACCTGTTCATTACCATCTTTGGTAACAGCAACAAATAAAACTCCTTTGTTTCTTCCCTTCAAATGGGTGGTATCGACAACAATAACTTGTCTCAGGGAAGACTCGAAAGCACTTCGACAAACACCTAGTGCCACAAACAAGTGGCGAAAACGTCCATCCGGAGCAATATCGAGATCTATCAACATCCGGCATTGTACTGAACAAGTACCTTGAGGTACCTCGACATCATCTTGAAAGAATCCTCCACACCACCATATAACATCGAAATGGCTATGTTCCGAGATTTTAGCGCAACACCATAACTCGTTCGGATGCCAAAACTTCTTTGCAACTCGGCCATAATCTCACGCGGTTTGATGAGAGACCCTTGCTGACGCATCTTCCTTGCAAAATAAGCAGCCACAACTTTTGAACGAACATTACGTGCTCCAACTCCAGCAAGATTCATCCTACAACTATGAGTAGGTTTGAACTTGCGTACATTCCAACAGTGAGCTTTGCACGTAGCACGTATAAGAAATGAACAACTCTCTTCTCGTTTGCACTTGTAATCAACACGAGTACTATCCAACCGAACAACTTTAAATTCTTGTCTCTGCTCCATATGCCAGAGACCAACAGCAACGAGCAAATAATCTCTGCTCCAAAATATGGCACCCTCCGTCAACTCCTGGTCCAGTATGGTTGTGACGTCTTGCAGGACGGGTGAATCAGAAGTATTCAATGGAATGATCGGAAGTAACCAATTATTTAAATGGACTTCCAGACCTTCGGGTAGAGGATGAGTCGGCAAAAGATTTGAAACAAAAGCATTCATACCACCAACAGATTGCACCCATGTAGAAAATTCAGCCACCGTACAATGCATTAAAGATTTGTTGAAATCCTCATCCTTTGACTCAGACGAGTCTTCAGCCTCCTCATCATTGTCATCATCAGACTCCACTAAACCACCACCCTCATTTAAGTCGGGAATATGTGAACTCCCGCTTGCACCACCTTCATAAGGTTGATAAAAAAATATAGAAGAATCGAACCTTCAAAGGTCCTCCGAACATGGACTGAAAGTAGCATGCGGTGGTTGACTAAAGGAAGATATGAACGGTCTGTACGAGGATGGCTTCCACTGAGAACTCCCAACGCCCTGTTGATTACATTGTTGAAAATAACAAAAACATTGGGCTCTGAAAAAAAAAGTGCAAAGCCGCTGCATATCAAAATCCGTCGCCAACAACGATCTTACATTTCTTCCACTGCAACTCTGGGCTATATAATATAGATTATACTCAACTTGAAATTTTTGGAATCCAGAAGAGAACGGATGCTGCTTCTTAGATACTGTATGGAAAGATTGGTCATTAAGATGTAAACCAGTCTTTCCTCTCCACCCACGTAGTTGCATGAATCATCAAATTGCCCATTGTAATGAACAAAGATAGTGCACCAATTATCCATTTTCAAAAGAAGGAAATGAGAAAATAAAGTGAATATGTGGAAGATGGAGAGTAGAAGGAACGAAGATATAGTGAATGTGTATGCTTCGTCTTTTGCAGATGAAATGAATTTTATATACAAATCAATCTCAATTATTTTAATGAATTGATTGGACTTCTCAATACAGTAAATGGCCATTTACTCATCTGTATTTCAATGTACGCGAAATTTGCATCCACTCATGTAGTCAAAAAGAAATTTGATTGTCATGCATTATTCATGACAACATACTTTATGAACTCATTTGACCAATATTGCATGTAAAAAGTTAGGAAAATAATGCACATGGGACAATAACGCATGTAAATAATCGATAATCATGTAATTTTCATGTCAGAATATTTATAAATTAGACCATAGTGCGTGAAAAAAGTAGGAAAAATTATGCATAGAAAAAAATAAATAATAATGAAACCGACCGATTCAGACTCGATTCTGACCCGGGTCAAATCCGGGTCGATTTTGGTGTGTTCCCCCCTATATTTGGGTCGGTCTCGGTATGTTTCACGAGTCTAACTCAAATAAGGCCGAATCAGACCCTACGGAAAATACAGAAAATCAATTTTCATTTCTTTTTAAAGCTGAAACTATTAGCTTAATTGAAAATTCTATTTTTAGTAATCATATAAACAATGATTGAATCAATTTTGGCAACGAACACTTCCTCATGTAAAATTTTGTACTTTTATGTATTTTTTATATGTGTTATAAGTAGTATTTTTGTGATGTGTTTTATAAAAATGGATATTTAAAAATATTTCCACATTGACTAATGTAGTTAAACTATTAAGCATGTCAATATTTAATTGGAAATTAATGTATTTATTATAATAGATCAAACGATCTCATAAGGCTAGTCTGATGAAAATATAATCCAGAACTTTGAACCAAATAGGCAATTGATATTCATATTAGTATTAATATACATCTAGTAATAAAGAATGAAGATCATGAACTTCTAAATCATATTTTAAGTAATATTTGAGTTAAGTGCAAATGGTTTTTTAACAAATAATGAAGACATAAATATATTAATAAATAATATAATCTAATTATTTATAATTGCTGAGTGTTCAAAGATGGTGATGCATTTTAAATATTCTATTTTAAGAGAAATAATTATGAATGTAATTGTGACCAATACGTCATAAATTCGAGTTTTGCAGAAGATATTTAGGTGTGCATTTAAATAAATATATTACTACTAAAAAACAGAAGGAATTTTTTTTTTTTGAATAGTAACACATGTATTTTTTTTTGAATAGTAACACATGTATTTAAACACACGCACAATCAAATATCTCCGATAATGCTCGAACATGACCTCTTGGTCAAATGTAAGGTGTTTCAATACTCTACACGAACTTTACCTCTTGGTCAAATGTAAGGTGTTTCAATACTACACCCGGAGCGAGGAAAAAAAAATAGAAAGAAACTGAACACACCTACTACATTGATAGGATTGATCAAAATATGATTGAATGGCCAAACGGACTAAAACTAATTTTTCACATTTCAAGTAGTTAAAATGCCACATTCCTTGTTAGTTTATTTTATTTGACATTGATACCATGCAACTACAGTTTACAGAGGCCTTGTTTGAGTGAGTGTGACTATAAAGATGACCAAATGTCATAAAACAGAAGTCATAAAAGATAAAAAAAGACAAATTTACCATCACACTCCGAGACACTTGAAAGCACACTGCTAATCAAAAATAAAAGAATGTAACCATCAACATGCATGTACAATATTACCTTTTCTCATATACCTTGGTTCCTGAACACCTCTAATTCTCTTAATTTTCCTTTCAGCTGAGCATGCTCATTTTGCATCTTCTCCAGCAAACTCTCCATAAATTGCATCTCCTCCTTTAGATACTTTATTTGCCGATGCACCGACGCCACTGCTTCCACTCTATCTTCCATGCCATTCATACACCCTGCCTGTGCCTGAGTGATCACATGGATCCGCTGGGGTCTGCTTAATAACACCAGAATGCTCATCTGTCCAACAAAAAAATAAATAATATCATCTTTCAAGAAAGAAATTGCTCAGATTCAGATAGTTGTATATTAGACGATTATATTCATGTTTTCCCCTTGTTAAAAAAAAAAATTCTAAGATGGATGCATGTATGTTACCTGCATTAGAACGAGAATCACAGCAATAGTAATGACCAGAAGTAGGGATGGTGTGCTCAGATGTCTTAAAGACGTATAGAATTTGGTTAGGGTATCTCTTAACAGAGATCCAGACAATGCCTCTCTGCCATTTCCTCGTGGCAGATCAGTGACTCGTTGGTTCATGTCCTTAACATCAGGTATGATTGCTGATATTCTTGCATCACTTGCCTTTGGTTCGGGCTGCTGCTGAATGATTGCTTGGCTTTCTGGTTGAACGTTTTCATTTGCCATCATGGTGGGAGTAGAAATACCTATGCATTAGATGAGTTATGTAACAAAAAAGCAAGTAGGGATCATGTTTTTGGCAATTTAACAAGCAAAATAGATTCCGTGAGCCAAACATTTTCCGTAGCAAACTAAGAACCATATTATTAGGTTGTCTATGTCTGACACAATACTAAACAACAGATATACCTCCTTTTTCCAGGTTCTTCTGCTTCAACACTTCATGTGCCTGAATTATAAGTCCATTAAATAATTTGCAACAGTTCAGGAAATTATATTTGAATTAAGCAAATCGGGAATCACGTCTAGATCAAAAAAGAAAAAAAGGAGATACCAAATCTATCCAAATTGCATAAGCTTCTCGGCACTCTTCTACTGTAGACTGAACTATCTTCCCTGCAAGTTTTGCACCTAGTTAGCACTCTGAACAAATGTTAGGACAAAGCTCTTCAACTATACTGCAAAGGTGCTGAAAGCCTTAAAGTTCAACAACAAATAGAAGTCTGAGAGAAGAAGAAACAAAGCCAACTAGGCGGATCGGTTTAAACAGCAAATATACTGACACAATGCTGAATTCATAGATAAGAGAAGCTTATGCATATGTCCATTTAATGCAGATTTGACGTTATGAAGAACAGACGTACTCCCCGTCTGCCTATCTCACACTCCCAAAGCATATTTGGTTTGGATTTCATATTTCATTTTCCTTTCCTCCATCTTTCTTTCTATCCATAGGTCGGCTTCGTGCAAATAGATCTTTGCCGGGGGAGATTGGTGCTCCTTGAGGTATGCCTTTCCGGTGGGTTGTTCCTTTATCTGTCTTTTCCATCCAGTGCCCGCACTGCGTCAGAAAATCTTCGTCTTCGATCTCTCTTCGCAACGCAATTCTGGACTTACCGGACCAACGTTGCCAGCTCACTTACCACCAGACTTTCGACCAGCCGGGGGCTCTGGAGGCGATGCCGCTCGCGCCAGCAAAGGCGGAGGACACAGTAAAAACATCCATTATACAAAGGATGGGGGAGTTTTACTCCAAGGATCCGTGGGATCCAAAGAATTCCCTTATTCGGATGGCAGAGCACGAGGAGATTTATCTTATCATATTGATGATAATGGGAATGGAAACCAGAAGCACGACTGGGGTCTTCGTGGTCCAAGATAATAAAACCATCAGTAAGAGTAACGTAAGCATGAGACTTTTTGGTAGTACCGGTGAACCAGATGGCCGCGGCGATGGAATCTGGGACGGAGGACTTGTAGTATCTCTCTAGATCTGGCAAAAGCGAAAGAACCCCTAACATAATTCGAATGGAGGCTGACGGCTGAGCCCACTCTGGCCTCGCAGGGCAGGCCCCCCGAGTAAAAAAGGTGGGTGCCACTTGCCTTTCTTACTGGATTTCCTGCTTACCCGCTATCCTTGATAACAGACTTTTTTCCATTCTTTAAGTCCCGAAAAGAGTTAGCTATAGAGGAGCTAAAGAGTGGAGTTAGGAGCTTGAGTTGGAGTTTGAGCCCTTTTTAAGAGTCTTATAGAGTTACTTATAGAGCCTTGGAAATCGTTCGTTCTTCCTATTTCTTTCTCATGATATCCGACGATCAAGGCAATTCCGGTGAAACTCTTTCATTTCATAGAAGTGAATTCTTATTCTTACGAAAAAAAGAGCATTTCCTATTGATTTGTCTATTTGTAAGCTGTTTCTTTTTAAGATGGAAGATGAAAAAATATGAGCAATCTAGAATATCCTCTTGAGCAGCACCTCTTCCCAATTCAATGATGTATGAAGATGGGGCAAGTCAAGATGGCATCTGTCTAGAATAGAGTGCAAGTATTCAATTGATACTGTTGTATCACAATATAATATCACTCCCTGTGTCTCATGTGAAACTTCCGTTCTTCCTTCTGCATGGACAATAATTTTTGCCTAGATTGTATAAGGAAACTTTTCTAAGACGAACCTTTCCACATGGTTTTCTTTGAAAAGGCCACATTGGTGTAAACTCTCAAAGTGCAGCCCTGCGTGGAATCATTTCCGTCTTGCTGGACATCCCAACGTCCCTGATAAAGATCAAAATGAATACCCATGAAACAGATAGTGAGTGAGAGAATAAAAACCCAGTTCTCCAGACTTTCAGGAGATGAATCAAAATACTGGTGGACAGCAAGGATAGGGTGGGTAAGATGGGACATTGGGTGGGGAGAACAACGAGGAGGATAACTTGAAAATATATCAGGTGTGCCCCCAATAATCTCTTTCATAATAAGTTAAGAGTGTTCCAATTGTATGTAAGAATCAATACCTCCACAGTGAAGTAGTCCCCATATGGTACATCATTAATTGTTTGAGAAGTATCAACGATCAAATGGCTGGCAAGAAGTTGACATGGTAAGTAAGATAAGAAAGTAAGAAATCATTATCCAGTACTTCCATGAAACCGTTTGTTTTTTATGAATCCTGCACTGTTACTTTCCACCCATCCTTTAGAGAGTTCATATAAATAAAAATTTACAAAATTCATGAACAAAATGATTCAATAATCAGTTTATATCCTCATCAAATCATAACATAAACCACTTCTGAGAACTAAAATATTCATTTTCTAACCCTTCATATGAACATCGTCTATTTTCTAAGGTCCAACTCTGCCATTTCTTTTCTAAGACCAGAGTATAACACTGCAGCCTACCAAATTATCACATAGCAATAGATATTCATGAACTATTCTTTTTTCGTATTCCGATTTACTTGTCAGATCATTCTATTAAGACGTAGCTAACAATGTAAACCTCAGGAATTAACTAACTAGGTTTTATTTAGTTGTTGTCAATACAAGAAAAAGTGATTGTACCTTTAATTGATAGTGCCTTTAACATAACGAAGTATCCGCTTAACCACTTGAAAATGATCAATGGTCGGTGCTTGTAAAAATTGACTAATTGAGTTAACAACAAATGATAAGTTCGGGCGAGTGATTGTAAGATACTAGATTGCCCCGAAAAGTGACCAATAAAGAGTAATATCATAGAAACAAGCTCAAGCTAGTGAGTATAATACCAGTAGCTAACATAATATCTACAAGTTTAGATTCGAGAAGCTCAAAGGGGGTGTGGATGTCTTGAGCATATTTAGCTTGAGACATAAAAATGTCATCATAAGTGTAGTGAACCTCTAGACCCAATAACTCAATCGACCGAGATCCTTAGTGACAACTTCATCATTTAGGTAAGAAATAAAACGTGAAATAAATGAAGCAAAATCACTAGTTAAAATAATATTGTCAACATAGACAAGAAGATAAAGCAGAACATCACCACAAGAGTAGGCAAAAGAGATGAGTCGGCACGGCTACAAGAGAAACCCATTTGCTGAAGAAAAACACTAAGCAGCTAAAACTAGGTACTCGATGCTTGTTTGAAACCGTAAAAGACTTTCTGCAAGCGACACACATGGTTTGGATATTGAGGATCACTATAGCCAAATGGTTGCTCCATGCAAACAGGCTGCGAGAGAAAGTCATTCAAGAATACGTTTTTTACATCGAGTTGATACAATGGCCACTAGCGATAAACCGCAAGTGTGAGAACCACATTGAACAGTGGCAACCTTCACAACGGGGTTGAATGTATGAGAATAATCCAAGCCCGGAAGCTGGGAAAAATCTTCAGCAACTAATCGAGTCTTGTGGCAGTCAATGGTGCCGTCAGTGAGATACTTTGTGCAGAAAACCCACTTTGAGCCATTAACATTAGTATGAGAGGGCCAAGGAACAAGAACTAAAGTAAGGTTTTTGCGAAGAGCAGACATCTCTTCCTCCATAGCGGCAAGCTACTGTGGATGCTTTGAAACAAACTTATAGTTACACGGTTCAGCTGTTAGTAAGAGGACGTGATGGAGGGCATGGAGCATAATCAGCAGCGTAGTGTAGTTTGAAAATACCGAACTTAGAGCGAGTAATCATAAGATGATTGATAGGAGGTAAACCGCATGAGAGAGAGAGAGAGAGAGAGAGAGAGAGATTGATCATGTTGAATAGGAGAAGCATCTAGCGATGGCAAAGCAGATGGGGTTTGAAGTATGTGTGGACAAAGAGAGCATGGTGTGCTTGAGAAAGGAGGTGAAACACCATTAGCATAGGGAGTTGTTGGCTTGAAATTTGAAGTTCAGATGCACTCACAAATTGGTAGTTCTTGACCAGTTTGTGTTTCAGAAAACAGTTTGTCAGCGAGTGAGGTTTTTATAGTTCAATTCGAATATACTTCAACACTAAAATGTGTTGAGTTACAAAACCCTTACAGAAATGTAAAAAAAAAGTAAAGAACAAGGATTTATAGAGGTTCGGACAACTCATCCTACGTCCCCTCTTCAGGCCATGCTCTAGAAATTCACTAAGCCTCCATTGCAGACTGGTCTCGCGATCTATCGCTAGCTGGTAGATGTCAGTGTCCACCAGTCCACTAGCTCACTCACCCAGGCCTCTATTTTATTGTTCCTCCCGAACTGTCGAGCTGTTGGCTAGACGCTCGTTAAAATCACTGCTAGAGATCTGTAGTGACTGCTATGTTTTTTCTAGGAGAGAAAAAACACCAATAAAATAACTCGAGGTTAAAATCTACGAGTCTCGTGTTCAAAAAATGACACACGGTAGGCTGATAATTAGCCTTGATGATAAAAATGCATGAGTTTTCACTTGTGCAGAGTGTCATTGATTTTTCTTCATTTCTATTTGTTTCACTCTGAATACTTCGCATATTTATAGACGAAGTATGATCATTTCAAATTGTAGTCGTTTAGAGGCATTTGAGCATCGTCCAATCTGATGTGTCTCTTCTCTAACGAGAGCAGGGCACTTTTCATGAGGTTCTGCACCTGCTACGTCTTTTTCTGATACAGGATGTCGACATTCTTCTTTTGTGTTAGATTGGCTTTGCTAGTTCTCTTTGTCTCTTTGATGATTCCTCTAACTAGTTCTCTTTGTCTCTTCGTGTGAGTAGGAATTGAACTTGTAAAGTGACGATGATCCAGGTTGGTGTCTTTGATCAGTTTCTCCGAGTCATCAGCTTCAAACTGGAAGATGGTCTCTCTTTTCTTCACACGATCCAAATTGGGGCTTTGGATATCCACACAGTTTGTCTTGATCAGCTTAATTTGTCAGCTATGTTACAACTCGATATATCCTAACAGGACTTTACAAGTTTATGCGAACTAAGCTAATCTAAAGACACTTCTAACTTGGTGGTTCTTATACAATTTTTTGACTCATCAAAACAATAAATAGGTTGGATACTTCCTAACAGGAGCTTCGGCAGTATGAGGCTCAAGAAATTAGCAGAGCTCTAGCCGAGTAAGGGACGACGTTGCAAAAGTGCCAGCAAGAGGAAAACGCAACTCATCAAATTGAGCATGTCGTGTAGTATAAACCCAAGATATGGATGATCCATATCTTTTTCCTCCCCTTCGTCGGCTGTTTCTCCCCCTCTGATCATGGCGTCTGATAGCAACTCTCTCTCTCTCTCTCTCCACTCTCATCAATGTGATCACTATCAAACTTCAATCCTCCAACTATCTATTATAGAAAATGGAAAAATCAAATCTCTACGTAATTTACATGCCAAAACCTAATGTGTTATGTAGATAGCATGAAACAGGTTCCTCCCGCCACCATTTCTGCTGCACCTGGTGTATCAGCACCAAACCCTAATTATTCTACTTGGCCCCTGATAAGCTCATATTATTACTCACTTATATATATTTTTCTCCATTGTTTTAAGTGCATTTTATTATGTTTTTAGTTATTTTTGTGCATGAGACTGTTTTAGAGGGTGTTATGACTTTCATGGTTGATTTTGCAGGTATTAAGGGCGGAAAAGAGGTAAAATGACGAAAGAGCCGAGTTACATAGAGTGCCGCTTTGATTGACGCACGGGTAGTCAACCAGAGATGGAAGACGAAGCCAAAATCCTGAAGCAGGAACTCTGTGTCGATCGAAAGACACCCTGTTGATTGACACAGATGTCGGATGTCGATCGAGGGCACAGAATCAAAGAAGAGCTCGACACTTGCAGCCCCTTCGATCGAGATGCTCCCTATCGATCGATAGGGAGAACAAAGATGGGAAATCGACACAGCAGCAAGCTCGGATTTCGATCTGACGCTTGTGTTGATCGACAGGCTCCCTGTCGATCGACACAGAGGCTCGATACAGCCGGTTTCACCTGTTTGGGCAACTTTTGTTATTTTAGCCCAATACCTAGATTAGGTCTTTTTCTCTCCTCTATAAATAGAGACTTATATTGCACGAAATTAAGTTAGTTTTTCAGAGTTTTTTTATGCATTATTTTACTTAGAATATTGGAGCATTGGAGTTTTTACAAGACTTTGAAGGTTCCTATTTCAATTGTAAAGGTAATAATATGTTTGCTTTTGTTTTACTCATGTTTTGTGGCTAGAACCCTAACAGGGTTTAGGGCTATGTGTATTCTTTTCTGATGCATGTTTAATTGAAATCAACTCAATATCATGGTTCAATTCCTTGTGCTTAATTAATCGAATCTAGATTTAGAGAAGGATCGAGAGATGAATTTGAATCTAGGTTTGTAGTTATTAATTGAAGGACCGAGAGGTGAAAATTGATAATAGGAAAAATGAATTAAATGCAATTATTTTCTGTCTCAAAAGGAAGAATTAATTTGTAGGATTCAATTAGATAATAATCGAGATTGACTAATTTGGTGTTCTTGAGACCGAGAGGAGATAGTCACTAATTAGTAATCTAGGGTTTAATTGCCTAACCAAGGAATTTAATCCACTTGAATCTTAATTTATCCTCATTGCTGAATTGATGAATTTGCATGTTGATGATTAGAATATCTGCCCTAGGATCTGTGTTTTCCTTTATTATTTTCAAAAACCTTTATTTTCTTGCATTGTTATCTTTAATTTTCAAAACAAAATCCCTTTTCTATTTCCTCAAACTTATATGTTCTAGGAATTGTAGCTAGTACTTTGGGTGTTTTGTTGTACAGTTCCTGTGGGATCGACCACCTTCGGGTGTAAAAAATATGATTTGCTCACCGTTCCTACGGTCATCAGCCCAATCAAGATCAATGCTTGCTCGGCCTTACTCTCTCCTTTCTTACGGAAGAGTCAATGACCAAGGTTCTTGGTTGCTCTACCTCTTGTGCAATTTGGCTTGCCTTTGAAGTTGCCTGCAGTAGTCGGCGATTAAAGTCGTTTGGTGATCAATTTGTGACTATTGGATGCCTTGTTGACGATACCAACAAAGCACACTAGTACTTCCGTGATTCAGGGCCATCGTTCATGTTAGGAAATTTTTTAGAAATTTCCTTGTCTTATCTTGTTTTGGTATGTCAAAGTATAAAAGCCTTCTTAGTGAGTCTCTAGATTAAGTTCCAGTTTTGTGTTAAAAATGTAAAGTCCTATAAGTTCTTTAGTATCGAGTTGTAAGCTGGAGCTGAATTGAAGACAGACTGATGAATCAGTCTGGATGCGCGAAAAATTGGGAGAGACTGGAAAGTCAGTATCTGTTAGGAATATTGTTAGAAATATTATAACCCCTTGATCTCAATTGTATGTATCTTGGTTTTGGTGCATCAAAGCTTAGCCAAACTAGTTTCTAGCAACTTAGAATCGTGTCAAATTGTAAAAGTCCTGTATAGGATACATTTACTCGAGTTATAATAGAACTAGAAGAAAGGATTGAAGAATGCTGAAGGAGTCAGCATATAAGAAGATTGTTAAAGACGCTAGCAGACACTAAAGGCTAGCAAACACATGAAGAATGCTGGAAGCACTCAAAGGAATGTTGAAGAAGTAAAGCAAGTTGTTGTTAAATCTCAACAGGACTGTTGAGATATCAGCAGACTAACAACTGCCAGCAAACGCATAACAACAATCAACATACATACGAAGTCGTGAAACAGAAGGATCCGAATCATAAGGAAACCCGATGAATCAGAGAGAAGGATGATCAATAGACAAAACAAAAGGAAGGTTTCCAGATCCAAACTAAAATATCCGTTCTGACAAAGACGACTAAGATAAGGAGATCTCTAATCAGAGACAAAGGAGACCTGAAGAGTCTCTATGCTTTGCAGGAAAAAAAGGACGAAGATTGGCGAGCAGACACTCTGTGTCTAACGGATAAGATTCAAACAGTCGTTTGATTCTTCACCTATAAATAGGTGATATCGAAATGAGTTTGAGAGGCTCGCGAAAAGTCTACAACAGAGAAATTAGAAAGATCATAATACTCTCGATCTCACGCGAACTCACATCCGAGCATACATTTAAATATAAGCTTTACATAAGCTTTCGAATTTAAAGCTCGAGACCTTTGAAATTTCTTCTAAGGTTAACTTTGGGATTCTTTCTATCCTAGAAAGAATCTAGCTGTCACCTTGCTCTGCAAGAGTGATTATCACGGGCTACTGCTAAACACGGAAAGCTTCTGGGAAGAACTATAAAACTTCCAAGGTCGACGTCCGAGGAGAAAGGAGGTTTGTCCTCACTCTAAGGAGTATCAAAGTGAAGATTGAAGATCGAGGTGCTTGAAGGTGCGCGTTGACCATACGGAGGAGCTGCTCAACGTTAGAGATCAAGCCTCACCTTGTAATCAATCATTAGTGAGTTTTTAGTCATGAGGACTGAAGAGTGGACGTAGAACATTTGTTCGAACCACTATAAATCTCGTGTTCATTTACTTCTTTCATTTCATTACGTATTGTTTATTTTGAAACTCAACACATCAAGTGTTGAAGTATAACTTGAAATAAATCCAACGAATACTCGAGCTTAAACAGATTTGATAAACACTTGCTAAGTCGTGACCTTAGCAAGATAAGTACAAGACATTATTAAATATTCCGCTGCAACTATAGAAACTTTAATCGGGGACCAGTAGTATCAGTATAGGTTCCATCAGTCTGGGACTGACAAAATAGTATGGGACCTATCCATATTGGAACTCACTAATCTGGGACTGACTAGTTTGGAACTCGCCAGTCTCGAACTTACCAGTCTGGGATAATCGATCAGACTTGTACCATCAGCTAGCATGACAATACTAGCATGGAACCTTTGTTCCAATCCACGCGTATAGAGACAAGAAGAATATCCTGAGGAATGGTACTGACAAGTACAAACTTTAAGGATTTGAGATTCCTTAAAGTCTGCAAGCCCAAGACTTCAGTCTTGATACCTCGGACTGACCAGTTCAAGATTCTTCAGACTGACCAAATACTACCGTTCTGACAAAAGGTGAACAGTTACTATAGCAGTCAGAAATGGAGAGGAAAAGTATTGTGCCTTCCCAGAAAATGCTATGTACCCGCGCAGAGTAAAAGAACATCGAATTAGTAAAAAATTCGATGTGTCTAATGGCTCCAAAATTTGAATCTCACTCCTTTGCCTATAAATAATGGAGGATTTCAACAGATTCAAATACCTAACACATTACTCTTGAACTTGTCAAAACTCTGCAAAAATCACGACTCAAAGTTAGAGGCTTTAAAGCTATTCCGTGTGTCATTGCTATGAACACGAGACTCAGAACAATATGTTCTTTAGTAACTCTTTTGTAATTGTTCTCTCCAAAAAAGATTACAACAGTTAAGTACATCTGGTACTTTGATTCTTAAGGGCGTAATTGCCGCCGAGCTCAAAATTCAAGGGAGAACTATAAACACCTCATTTCGGTGATGAGGAGGTTGCGTGGTGTGCCCACACTCCGAGGAGCTGCGAAGTGAAAGACGAACAAAGGATCAGACGAGTGAGTTTGTGTACTAATGGACAAAGCATTCTTCAGCAAGCGATAGATCGTAGGAGCACCGTGTATAATCTGACACTTATTTGAATTCCAGACTTTTGTTTGAAGAGTGGATGTAGCACCTTTTTGTCCGAACCACTATAAATCCTTTGTCTTTTTACTGCTTTCAGTTTATCAGCTTACATTTCTTAAATCTCAACACTCAAGTGTTGTAGTATAAAACTGAAACTGACTCTAAACACTATCCAGACTTAAATCGCTTCTGAGCTTTGACAAACCAAACTGAGATTGACACTCATTTTGAATAAGTGCAAGTTTTACTAATCAATATTCGGTTGTGCAACTTAAAATCTCTCTAAAAATTGGGACCAACAATTCACCAATTTTTCCATTAATCAAATGGCTTTATACCATGTGAAGATAAATATAATTGCCTTGAAAATATTATTGTACTGCAATACATTTAAAGGATTACAAAGGGGGATAAAATAGGAAGCAAGACAATAACTATCCTAAAATAACGAAGATACAATAATTTAACTCTTAATATTTGAAAATGCCCCTTTTTATCAAACATGTAATGAAAATGTTCTAATTTATGAACATCTTCAAGAAATGCTCCAAATGACATTTTCTGACATTTTTTTACTTAACAATCAAATCCAGATAATTATTTGTGTAATGATGTTGATATTATTACTTAAAATGGATATTAAGCTATATAAATAGATTTCAACAATTTTAAAATATAGAAAATTCATTTGAAACACAATGTCAACCTTTGAATTTTAAAAAAAAATGAGAAAAAGAATTGAAAATAAGTCCCGACGGCATGAAATAAAAATTTATAAATAAATAAAATAGATCCCAATCGGTTCAAGGCGGTGCTGACCGGCCGGGACAAGCTGCCGATCGGTTCAAACCGGTCGGTCCCTACCCCTTATTTTTTTGTAATTTTGTTCTTGGAATTGATAAGGTTTGGAATTATTGTTTCAATTATTATAGATACATCATTGTTTGAATAGTGTTACTAGGCATGCCTGCAAGACAATTACTGATATTTTGACTAGATGAGTGAATAAAAATTGGTCGTACATTGAAATGCATGCTATTGAATTCACTTTTCTGAAAACAACAGTGAATACAAATTATTCGTACATTGAATTGATTGTATTTGACTGATCAATTCAATAAATTTATTTTTGTAGACTTTGAATTCATTCATTGAATCATATAGGTTTCTTTACTTTATATAATTCAATTTTCATTGAACCACAGACAATACACAATTGCACTCAGCATTATCTTATTCACTCTTTCTCTCACCCTTTCAATATTTTCAAATGGATAATTGGTGCAACGTATTTTTGCACTACAATGGGGAGTTTGATCAATCGTGGCACTATTTGGCGGGCAAGAACGATTGGTTTACTTATCAACTACCAATATATCCATAGATGCATTGAGAAGCAACATCTAGATGATTATTGATGTAGAAAATATCAGAGGTGAGTACAATATTTATTTTACATCTCAAAGTCTAAGCGGTAGAAATGGAGCATCATTGCTGACAGTGAATGCGGAGCTGCATCGATTGTTAAGTTTTCACTCGAAGCCTGATATTTATATTATTATGAATCCTACAATCAACACTGATGTTGGGACTTCTCAGCGGGAGGCATCCCCATGCATACCGTTCATATCCTAAGTCAGTCCACCACCGTATGTGAATTACAATCCAATTCCTGAAGAACTTCAAAGATTTGCATCTTCCATACATTTTGATATGGGTTCTCAAGATGGAAGTCGTGGTTCACATATTCCTGACTTGAACTATGTCGACCATGAAGATGATAATGAAGTGGCCTACGATGATAAATTGAGGCCAAAGATGAGGAGGTTGACTTCAATCTCAATCACCACACACGAACTAACGGGGGTGTGGTGGAAGAGGAACCAGACGACGAGGCCGATCTTGATTCAGTGTCCGCTGGATCTTATCTGATAATGACGGTGAAAATTTCTTAATGGGTTGTACAGTTGCAAAATTTTCTGCATGGATCAGATCAGCGGGAGGGATGAGTGCTTTTATTTCAAGTCTTATGCCGACCAACTCCCTACCAGAAGGTAGTCCAATACAAGGTGATATGAATAATTGACTATTTATAATTATGCCAGTGGATACGACCGAGGCACCTGTTGTGAGAGACGTGGCATCCATACTAGATCAGGAATTGAGTTTGGGCTCTATGTTTTTGAAGAAATATGATATGTTAATTGGTGTTGGTCTGTGGCATATAGAGCACCAACAAGAGTTTAAAGTGAAGAAGTTCGATAGCATTCGTGTTGACTACATTTGCAAACAAAATGAGAATTGTACGTTTCATATACATGCAAGGTGCAGGGATGGTTGCTGGATTGTCCGCCAATTTCAACCAAATCATAACTAAATGTTGAATCTTGCGGGCATTGGATCCAGAAATATCTGTTCAAAAGTGGTGGCAGCATAGCAGATTCTTTTAAGATCTTGCCTAGATATCTTGAGGTGCTTCAAGAGTACAATTCTTGCACGGTGACAGATTTAGATATCGCACAATATGGAACATTCCGACATTGTTTTGTTGCGTTCGGTGTGTCCAGGAGAGCTTTCAACAA
>JAPKLW010005461.1:0-20952 GCA_026898455.1 Plectranthus barbatus | reverse complement strand
AACGTGCCTGACACGGTCGGGACCGTGACGGTGCCGACTTCCCCCTTATTTTTTGTTTTTTCCCGTCGGCACCAATAACTTTATATATTCTCTCTATTTTTTTTTAGTAGGGATGTGATAAGACAAAAGTTTTGTGTTTTCAAAATTTTTTTGGTTTGAATGTTACAACTTTTTCAACAAAAATTCAAACATTTTTATTCAATTTGTCAGAAATTTGTACGGTGGGGTATTTTTTGAAGTTTTTGATAAGAAGGAGTATTTTATGGATGTTGTATAACAAAATGGGGTATTTGGAATTTTTTCTCTATATATAATATATATGGTAATCTGAAATATATTAAGTTGATTGAACTATAAAATAATGCGGCTCAAACTCATAAATGTATTCCATCACATGATATGATTTATATATTTGAGACAGACTTATAAACCAAGATACGGATAAAAAATGATGAATCAGAAGAATAGAAAATGTATGTGTGATTAATATTTATCAATAATTTTTTAAATTTATTGAAGAAAAAAAAAAAGAATCAAGATATCTATGCTTTAGTTTTTCCCATGAATCCAGGATTTAATGCTGTGTTTTGTCTTTTTGGGCCAATGAGTTTTTAAAGCCAGCTACAAAAAGGAAAAGGCAAAGCTGGCTGAAATTAAGCCGATCCTTTTGCAAGTTGTAATTGGTAAATAAAATGTGATTGGTTTAATTAAATCTTAAATTCTGAATCTTATTTTTTTATATGCCCTAAAATCCTGTTAGAAAATTTGTTAGAAATTTCTTTATTTTATGTTTGATTTTGGCGGTTCAAAGTTGGTGTTTAGATCTAATAAATTTGTCTCTAGATTAGTTCCTGTACAGTCTTAAGATGTAAAGTCATGTATAGGCTTTTTATTGAGTTGTAAGCTGGAGTTGATCGAAGACCAGACTGATGAATCAGTCTGAATGCGTAAGATTCAACAGACTAAGGTTAAAACCGAACTTACAAGTCTAGGATACATGAGTCTGGAACTGACAAGTTTGGGCCTACACCAAGTATGGAACTGACCAGTATGGTCTTATTAGTTCGAATACCAAACTCACAGGTTCGGATACCAAACTTACCAGTCCAAGGACCAAGCCTATACTGATAGATGACGTCACCAACATGGACTTGCAAGTATGACGACATCAGGATGGATTCCAAGTCCCACTCCCGGCGCAAAGAGACAAGAAGAATATTATGATGAACGTACTTGTAATATCCCGAGTTTTATTAAGCGACTTTTAGCTTAATTAATTATTAAATAAAGGGGATTATTTATTTTTGCCCTTAAATTGTTCATTTCTCAATTATCGACACCCGTTGTTGCATGAATGTCCGTTTCATGCAAACAAAATGCCCATGAGTACGTTTTAAGAAACCCTAAGCAACCATGCAGACGAACTTTACGTAGAAAACACGAGCACGATAAACTAGGTTTTTAGTATGTTTTGGGTACGTTAAAATCGACAACTTGCACCCGAGAGCTCCGTTTCTTTCATCGAGCTAGGATATACTTGAAATTGATTTATAAAATTTATAGAAACAACTGGAATGAGATTTCGAGACCCGTGGAATATTTTATGATTTTTTGAACTATTAAGTTCGGGGTGAAAACGGAGAAATTCCAAAAATTGTGAAATTAAACCCACGGGTAGGATTTGTGATTTAGAGCATTTCCATGGATGTCCATTTTCTAAATTGGACAATGCATGTCAAATTAAGAAGCAACGAAGGTCGAATAACGGGTTTATTGCATGTAATAACGAATCCGGAGTCGCGCCAAGTGGGAATGTGCCACGTGGCACTCCCCATCACCCCCCATACCTCCCACGTGCCTTCAATGATTGTGGGTTGTGTATTGCGGCACAAGGGAGTTAATCAGATCAGAAAAGAAGCAACAACTCACTCCATTTCCCTCACTCCACAGCCGTGCAGCAGCTTCAACTCACCTCCTTCCTTGCGATTTTCCGACCAACCTGGTGAGATTCAGGCCGCAATTTGTGAAGACAAAACGAAGATCTCGTGCTTCAACCATAGAATCCGAAAGCAGTCGATTTGGTTAAGGATCGCGAGAGTTACAACTCGATCTACAGGGCTTGTTGGTAAGCAATTCCGAAATCGTAACCTCCGTTAGAACTTTGTAAAAACGACGATGAATCTGCAAATAACCTATATATTCTTGTTCCTTATGACGGTAGGAAGCTTTTGGTAGTGTTGGATCTTCACCCCCGCCAACCGATCACCGGAAAAGTCGCTTGCAACGTTCAAGAAGGTAGGGTTTTCCATGCCTTCTTCTTCATATGCTGCAGCTTCTTGTTTTCACTATTTCGTGGGTTAGGTTGCATACCAGTCTGTTCCTTGTGTCGTATAGAGGGTGGGGGTGCGTCGGGAGTCCTTGATTTGGCCGGAAATGGCTGGAGAAAACAGTTGCGTAGCGCGGGTCGCGGCAGCTGCTGCTGTCGACGTTCTTGTCGATCGACGGAGCTACCGTCAATCAACAGGGCCACCATCGATCGATAGGGCTTGCGTCGGTGGCCACCATCGATCGACGTGGCCACGGCTGTGCCCTGTTTTTGCATTTTCTTCGCCCGTTTTCGATCCGATTCGATTTATTTTTTACGCATGTTTATTTATATCAATTCTGAGGCTATTGATGTTTGAATATAAGCAATTTAAACTGATTTCGGACGTTGGGAATCGACTATAATAAATCATGCAAGTACTATTACTTGTTGGAGTGTTTAATTCATTTTCAAACTTTGAATTGGATGATTATTTAGCCATGGGTTGTTTTTCTGAAATGAGAAAGGTTGGATAAGTTCATGCATGTCCGATGTACGGGCAATGCATGTTGGGTAGCTAGAATTATGTTTGTCTCGTCGTAAGACCAACCTGTCTTAGAACCTGAATTCTGCGAAAACATTAGCTGGGGTGCTGATTATACCCTATAGATAATTCACCTAATTTGTTGTATCTCCTGTGTTGACAATTGAAGGAAACACAGGGTGACCGGAGAGCTTTTCAATCACAATTCCTCTTACTTGCGCGGTATCTGTAAGCATTCGAGGTGGGGACGATTTTATTCCTATTTTCACTTGATTTTGGGCTATAAGCCCCACTTCTTGAAAAGCATGCAAATTGATTTGATTTTTAACTGATTGTCTATGCCAAAATATTTGATTTCATATCTGTTCCTCTGGTCAACCGTCGTTGACCAGGGAGATTGGTTTAACGAGGATAGATCTAGGTTTCGTAGGAACCCTGCGCCAAGACTCTTAAACCCTGGGGGCATGTAGGGTTTGAGTCTACGATGGACAACACGAGTTGCCATTAAAGAATTTCTTGCCAAGGATCATTCTTAGGATACAAGGAACAAATTTCAATTAAATAAACCATGCGGTCCTATGCATGCTCCTACAAAATTAATTGCAGATGATGGATTTAGGGAATACCTGATTTCACCGTTTGATCTACAGATCTAGATCGGAGCCAATAACGATGAAATAACCTTAGATCTGAGATAGAACGCCGGCGATGGACAGTGGTTCCTACAGATCTGATCTTCTGATCTGTTCCCTTGCTCCTTGGAAATCTAGTGAGGATTATCTACCAAGTTGAATCTGAGATCTGGAGGAATCGATCAATTCCTCCCACAGATAGCCGCCGCCACTCTCTCTCAATTATACTGAAAAACCCTAGTTTTCACAACTAAATGATCTGATAGAGAGAAGGCCTATATATAGTGTTAGGGTTTTGAGAAACCCTAACCTTAATGGGCTGTGAGCAATTAATGGACCAGACCAGGGATCAGATGCAAATAATAAAGTGGGCCCTCTTTATTAATTAATCCTTCCTTGTTCAACCCAGAACATAATTAATTAATAAAATATTATTTTAACCTTCACCACGGTAACAATGCTGACTCGCCCCTTTATTACCACGTTATTAGGAACGGGTTGCACCAAACTAACATGATCCACATATTTAAGGTTATAGACATTCATTAATTAATTTGGCTTATGACAATCAGCCACAATTAATTAATCTCTTATTTCCTGAGTAATGCCATGCCTGAATTAAATAATTCAACCTGCAGGGTTTAGCATAATGAACCTTGTGAGCTCCTCAGGGAATGTCACCATCCTGAAACGGATATGCTTACCTAAACGTCCAGACTAAGCAGGCCACACACAAATTGCCAACACCCAAAATACGGGTATAAGAGTACATGTAAGACTCGCCACCATGGTAAATTAAAGTGTGGTCAATCTGTGTGTGCCCCTTATCCTTCAGTTAGGTTTAAGATCATAGGAAGTATGTTAGGGATCTGGCTCATTCATATGTCAATGAGAATGGCACATCCCACTGTTGATCCCATCAATACATAACTATGTACCAACACATCAAGTAGCTAGGATAAGCCCACTTATGAACCGATGTACCACAGCTTAGACCGACAGCCTATCCAGGGACCGTCTCAGCCGTGATACTGTTTATATCTCGCTAGGTCAAATGATTCATATGATCCCCTGTGATCTCCTACACACCATATGATCATCCCTATAGGCGAGATAATAGGATATTATGGTTCGTTGTATGTTTGTTCTATCAGACAACGAGCATTGTTGTGGCAACACATATATGAAGACCAGTGTACAAAACACTTAATCATATATGCTTTTAGTATATAATCCCAACAATCTCCCACTTATACTTAAAGCATAATACCATTGCTTTACAAAAGTATTAAGTGTGTCTATACTGTCAATCACTCCCACTGCATTCACGTCACCTCTTGTCACGATTTCTCGTATGATGTAATTCCACACATCCTATGTGTTTCACCACCTTGTGAGTCTTGGGTTCTTTTGAGTTTGTCATTGCACCAACATAATCACAATTCTTTGTGATTTAATTAGGCAAACTCAGAACACACACCTCTAGAGGATGGCATCGGAGCTATACTGCTTCTTGCGAAGCTAATGAAGCTGACAAAAACTCAGCCTTCATACTGTAATCCGCAACACACTTCTGTGTTAGATTCCTATAACTCCTCCTCCAAGGCCAACACATAGTTAGATGTCGATTTCCTTTCCTTATGATCCTCCTGGATATCTGATGCCATTCAACTCACAAGGCTCATTCACTAACCAATGTGCCTATCCAGAGTTGAACTGATATCTGTTTAACATGCTTATAGCATTACAGATATCTGAACTCGTTCATCTGCAATATAGAAAGACAACAATCTTTCTTGCTATGAACGACTCATCACATAAAACAATTTAAGCGACTTGAGATACCTGAACATCCTTTTCTTGTGACAACACAATACTTTAATTCAAAAGGTATTCCAAAATCTCATAAGTCCTACTTCTGAAACTGTTCAGATAACCATCATTTATGCCTGACAATATCCCCACACCGTTTCCGAATGTGAAAATAATATCTGCATAATGTGCAAGGAAAACCACGCTTCCGCTGACACATAACTAATACATGAAACTCTCATTCTCGATAGACAATGTCAAAATGTCTGTTTCATGACTTTGAAGCTCCTTTAAGTTCATACTTGAACTACCTTGGCTTCCAGACATGATGCTTTGCACATAACTTATCTGGTTGTTGCATACAGATGTCGTCACCTTTTATCAAGGTGCCCGTTTATAAAAAAAATGGATGACGTCATCTATCTTCCAGATATTTAGATTCATATGTGTTGTTATGGTTAAAAAAATTTGAATGGGTTTAATAGTCGCAACCAGTGATAAGGTATTGTTGTGAAACATACCTTACTCACTAACCTAGACACTCGAATATACTAGGTTACCATTCGATCATTTTTCTTGTATATCAATCAGTTGCTTATAGCTGGAAAGTTATTTGGCAATCATTGATCCTGATATACAACCATAACATTTACTAATTCATTTCTGAATCCATGACTTGACGTCATTAAACTGCATCTTTTGTCTTAACAGCTTCGTTGTGCTTTAAGGGATGAGTACGATGTTGTTCGTTAAGCTGGGAACAAGTCCAGAGACTGTTTCCACGAACCAGTACCATTAAGCCTGTTAAGGCAACTTCCCACTGCAACGATGCTCCTTTTATGTTGTCAGTTAATGGTGCACTAATTTGTGGCTTACCACCTTACACAGGTGACCGTGCAATTGGTACCATACCTTCCAAGGTATGCTCAATATGCCACGGGGTATTTCCTGATGGATTTGAATTGTCTTCTCTAAAACGTTAGAGAACAATCTCACATTTGGATTCATGATTTCATCCTATACAATTTGATTGTATTTAGGATACACAAAGCAACCATCTTTTTCGTTTACCTGGAATAACCCACAAAGCAGTACTAGCTTAAACCTTTCTTCCAACCAATCAGTTTCCTATATCAGCTTAACATCCGAATTGCCCATCATTGCCCTTTTGACATAGTCAAGGTCTGCTAGGGTATTTAGAACTGATTTAGAAGACACTAGATTAAGCAAACACACCACTGCTTTTGGCGCTCTTCCCAAAAACGAAAATTTGGCAAAAACTGACATAACTTATTAACTTTTTAAAGAATCTTATTTCGTTTTACTTACACTATCCCAATCAAGGAATAATATGTGTAGTTAACTGGGATGCAATCCCTTTGCTCTGTTAGATACTGTGAAACCCCATCACTTAAGATATACCATTATGAATGAACCATAATATTTTTACGGTCTTGTTTAACTTATTCTCCACCTTAGTCTTGAACGCTCTTGATTAAAGCAAGAGACTAAGACTTGTAGTGAATTAGATAAACATGTCCAAATCATAAATGATTACAGTATCAATGCCTGTTAAGGCAACTGCGGAAGTAGACTCAAACCAGCAAACCAGAGCAAACACGAAATAATCTATAGATATAATCGCCTATTAAAAGGCCTTGGTTACCATCTTAAACCTCTAAGTAGTTGTCATAAGTACCATTCTTAGGAATACCTGGATTGAATCCATAATTCCATGAATTACTTAAAACTACTTAGACTGATGTAACCTATCTCTATAGCTATTCTTTAAATTATACCTTAGAGCACTGATAGTTTATGTAATCAAGTAATGAAGAGATAAACATCCATAATAGAAAACACTGTTATTCATCATGATAGAAAAACTCTATCTGAATAACTGATAATCCATAACAATAGATGAAAAATATTGTTTCTCAAAACAAAACAACATCTCTTCAGAAACTTGAATTAAAACAGAGTTTTTAACATAAACTCAAAGTAAAATCTCCATCAGCTGAAGTAGTAACTTCCAACATCAATCTTGGAGATGGTAATCCCGCCATCTTCAAGCCTTAAGCTTGATTCTCTGCAAAGTGTAGCAAACACGATTAGTGACCTCAGTTTCCACTACCCACTAAGGAGTAGAAAACCGATACTAAACATGTTTCAACAAGCAATGCAAAAGATGACGTACCTTGTCCCTTAGTTATCAAACTTGGACAATTTACTTTCCAGTGACCCTTTTTGCCACACTTGAAACATTTGTCCTTCTTGTTATCTTTCCTTCCTTTGTTCTCTCCTTTACTACTCTTCTTCTTCATGTCATAATGACGCGACTTAGAAGAACTTTTAGCAAGAGATCTGGAATGAACTAATAAGGCAAGACTGCTCCCACTGCTTCCTTCATTCCTCTTTTCTTTGACATCACTCTTTCGACTCGGAAGCAAATCAGAGTGATTCACAGAAAAGACTGAAGAAGCTTCTGTTGATACAAGATCCTTGAGCAGACTGTGAACAGTATACTCACTCTTGTTTTTCTCAACAGAAATTCTGAAGTCATCAAATGACTTTGGTAACGTCTTGAGTATCAAGTCAATTTTGACATCATTGTCAATTTGACCACCCATTAATGTGTACTCATCTATGAGCTGGATGAGTGATTCCACATGCTCACGTACCAAACAATTCTGACCCATTTTCTGTCTTACAATATGCTTGATAAGACTGGATCTAGCATGTCCATCGAGTCCGCCATATGCTACGTCAAGACGTCGCATAATGTCACGCGCAAGCCATACATCACTATACCGAGGACGCAGTGCATCTGACATACCAGCCAAGATATATTGTCTGGCCATGCTATTCGACCACATCCACATGTAATACTGTGCACGCTCCTCATCGGAAGATGTATCAGTCGGCGAACTCGGACAGGGAGTTTGCAGAACAAACAAATGTCCAAATGAATCCAAGAGCTTGACAATGTCACTTTTCCATCCAGGAAAATTCGGACCAGTCAAGGAATTGTGTACGATTGAATTAATGAGCGATGCAATAATAGACATATCTCAAAACAAATAAGCGAATTAAAGTAAGCACATACTACGAACAATTGAAACAAATATGCATAGAACCTTTAGATAAAACAATGCAATTTGCTTCCTCCAATTGCCCAAGCTAATTTATTGCAAGCTGCCCCAGCAGACGTTTACAGCAAACGCTCAACCAGACCAAAATGATCCTTTAATTTCTTAACATGCCAAGTATCTTAAGCAAAAGAAATTAATATTGGAGATCTCAAGACCATGTTCACCTATCCGGAGCAGGGACATCTCAAAAGAGTTATACTCCAGGCAACATCTAAGCCAAAATAACCACAATCCTAACTCCGGATATGAAAAGGCGATTCGACATACGTACTAGACCCATGCGTCCTGCCCTTAACATCCTTTGTTATCCCACTTAGATTAATCTTAGAGATGAGTGAAAGTTGTCTCAATGCAAGCTGCCCCAGCAGACGTTTGCTCAGAGGCTCCCACCTCTCATCTTAAAATAAGTGTTTTATTTGGAAACCTCATCGCATTGGAACTGGTGAGGGACCTCTAACGCAAGCTGCCCAAGCAGACGTTTATGCTTCGAGATGCCCCACTACCAATGAGAGGTCGTATATGTGGAGATCTAATGATCTTGGTTAGAAAAGAACCAAAATCCAGCTTAGTAATTTAACTCTAAAGGTTTCATGCGCACACATTATTTTATGTTGCCATAAATTATGTCACACCCAAAATTCCATCATAAATTAATATGATCCCGGAATTTATAGACACAATTTAAAACATAAAATAAATCACATAAGACATGCTCAAAAATTAAATTGCAACATGCTTATAACAGTAAATAATTAAAGAAAATAATCATGCTTCCTATTATTTACTAGTGAACAAATAATAAATCACATCAATACGAGAATAAATAAATAAACAAATAAATTCTCGTGGCCCCTCAGATGCGATTACAACTGAAAAATAATTAAATCTAACTATTACAAGATTTAATTTCAGTACAGATCTTCAAACTGGTCCTCCGTTGGACTTGAAATCTGATTTGAATTACATCAACAACAATTGGGCTTCAAATTAGGGTTTCTGGCCCAAAACAAGTGCCAAACCCTAATTTCGAGGACAGCGGGCCGCCTCCGGGCTGAGAAGCCCGATCTACAGCCCGAGCAGCCAAACCCTAGCCGCAGCGCCGCCACCCCAGCAGCCCCAGCCGCCGGCGCCGTTTCCGGCCACCGCCTGCAGACCCAATCGCGTCGCCACCTCCTTCAGCTGCCGTCACCGATCGCAGCAACCACCACCGGCGAGTGTTCTGGGGCGCGCAGGACACAGACGACCGCAGCAAAGCTGCGCAGTCTGTTCGACCGCCGCACGCAGCAGCGCGCGCCCTGCCACCGCCTGCTTCCACCCCGATGCGAACACGACCACCACGACGAGCATCTGCTCGCCTCGCCGGAGACGCGCGCGAAGCAACTGGCTGCAGGAGCGCGGCCCAGCCGCGCAGGAAACCCTAGGGTTTCGTTGCGCCGCCGCCGCTGCCCCCACCACGTCCGTCAACCAGCACAGCGCCGCACACCTCGCCGGATCACTGTGCACCTGCTGCTGGTCCGCCGGAACCTGGGAGCTCGCCGGAATCGCAAGCAGCAGCTGTGAGATGTAAGGCGCGGCCCAGCCGCAGGGAGGAACCCCTGCCACTGCCACCCATCGCCGCGCAGCCGCTCGCCCGCTGCCATGGTCGCCGTGGTCGTCGCCGGCGGCGGCTGCTGAACCCTGATCCATGTCGCTATTTTGTTCTTCGTTATCCTATTCTCGTTCTTCTTCCGGATCTCAATTTTACAGATTTGAATAGAATAAAATACAAAAATTACAGATCTACAATCTATTACAAATTTTGCCTATTAAATCTAACCACGAATTTTCTCGTGGTGAAAAAGTAGATCCAAAAACGAGAAGGCCACGAGAACAAAAACATCCACGATAATTTAAATCCATCCATGAACATACATATTCATTTAATTTCAATTTATCCAAAATAGAGCCTAAGAACATGAACCTGGCTCTGATACCAATTTTAGGGTTGAGTCTACGATGGACAACACGAGTTGCCATTAAAGAATTTCTTGCCAAGGATCGTTCTTAGGATACCAGGAACAAATTTCAATTAAATAAACCATGCGATCCTATGCATGCTCCTACAAAATTAATTGCAGAGGATGGATTTAGGGAATACCTGATTTCACCGTTTGATCTACAGATCTAGATCGGAGCCAATAACGATGAAATAACCTTAGATCTGAGATAGAACGCCGGCGATGGACAGTGGTTCCTACAGATCTGATCTGTTCCCTTGCTCCTTGGAAATCTGGTGAGGATTATCTACCAAGTTGAATCCGAGATCTGGAGGAATCGATCAATTCCTCCCACAGATAGCCGCCGCCACTCTCTCTAAATTATACTAAAAAACACTAGTTTTCACAACAAAATGATCTGATAGAGAGAAGGCCTATATATAGTGTTAGGGTTTTGAGAAACCCTAACCCTAATGGGCTGTGAGCAATTAATGGGCCAGACCAGAGATCAGATGCAAATAATAAAGTGGGCCCTCTTTAATAATTAATCCTTCCTTGTTCAACCCAGAACATAATTAATTAATAAAATATTGTTTTAACCTTCACCACGGTAACAAAGCTGACTCGCCCCTTTATTACCACATTATTAGGAACAGGTTGCACCAAACTAACATGATCCACATATTTAAGGTTATAGACATTCATTAATTAATTTGGCTTATAACAATCAACCACAATTAATTAATCTCTTATTTCCTGAGTAATGCCACTCACTCCTTTTCACTTATGCCTGAATTAAATAATTCAACCTGCAGGGTATAGCATAATGAACCTTGTGAGCTCCCCAGGGAATGTCACCATCCTGAAACGGATATGCTTACCTAAACGTCCAGACTAAGCAGACCACACACAAATTGCCAACACCCACTCGCCACCATGGTAAATCAAAGTGTGGTCAATCTGTGTGTGCCCCTTATCCTTCAGTTATGTTTAAGATCATAGGAAGTATGTTAGGGATCTGGCTCATTCATATGTCAATGAGAATGGCACATCCCACTGTTGATCCCATCAATACATAACTATGTACTGACACATCAAGTAGCTAGGATAAGCCCACTTATGAACCGATGTGCCGCAGCTTAGACCGACAGCCTATCCAAAGACTGTCTCAGCTGTGATACTGTTTATATCTCGCTAGGTCAAACAATTCATATGATCCTCTGTGATCTCCTACACACCATATGATCATCCCTATAGGCGAGATAATAGGATATTATGGTTCGTTGTATGTTTGTTTAATCAGATAGCGAGCATTGTTGCAGCAACATATGTGAAGACCAGTGTACAAAACACTTAATCATATATGCTTTCAGTATATAATCCCAACGGGCATCGATCCTCCTTTGTCTCGAGCCAAGCTCAGACTTGGTCACTCAATGGAGTATTGATACCTTCGGAGAAATAAGGAGAGACACACGCTGTGTCTTAAATCGATCGTGGTCTCAATGTTGCGAGTCCTGAGACCAGTGCACTAAATGATGACAGTGGGCTGAATGGTTCTCCATTCCCAACTGCTCATCATGACTTGGAAGTTGGCCAACTTTCGGTCATACAACGTTAAAACAGATATGTCTTCTTTTGTGAGAAAAACTGTACAGTGCAAAATGTTTTGAAATAAAACACGGGCAAATGCTTTCTAAAACCCCATGGTTTATTTGTGTGTGGCATTCATTCATATTTAATCATCTTTGTTTTCGGGTCATGTCCTCACGGGGTACGTTGTTTTCAGCCCCTGTGCATTATTTCTAAAATGTGTAGGTTAGTGGCAGCGATGCGGATGCAGCGGTGTCGAGGGCAAGATTATCCCAATAAGAACTTTGATCCTGAGACATGCATCTTCATATGCATGTCTCCACTGCGTAACTCTCCGCAGCATGAAACTTTGAATTTATTTCCTTCCCAGTTGTAATAATTGCCTGAGAAACTAAACTCATTGTTTTTCGTTATCATTCGTACTCTGTGGTTGCGAGGTTTGTTTGCCTCGTTACAAACACTGTTATCTCAGTCATGTATGTTGAACCGTTTGGGTGTGAACCCTTGTTTCCGTTTGATTATCTAAATCTTCCGCTGTTTAAATCACCCAACCCACAGTAGCGCGCCCTAAGTATGGGAAGGCGAACAGGGGGCGTTACAGTACTAATAAGTACATACTTTAAAGATCGGAGATTTCTTAAAGTCTGCTAGCCCAAGACTTCAATTTTGATACCTCGGACTACCAGTCCAAGATTCCTCAGACTGACACACTGTCGTTCTGACAAGAAGGTGAACAATCGTAGTCCATGTCAGAAAAGAAGTCGAAAAGCGGGAGAAAGTATTGTAACTTCTGGGAAAGCCGACCTACGCACTCAGAAGACAGGAACATCAGATTGGTCGAAAATCTGATGTGTCTAATGGCTTCAGATGAAGGTTACCGAACAAGAACCGAACTTGCTATTTACGAACAAGCTGAAATGCTGCTAAAATCTCTACTCAACTTTTGATCATGTTAAAGCTTTTCTGTGTGTCACTCAAGTGAACACGAGACTCAGAACTTTCGTGTTCTTGAGTTATCTTGGTAACCTTTCTCTCCAAGAAAGATTACAACAATCAAATACGTCTAGTACTTTGACTCTTACGGGTTCTGTGAAGAGAAGGACCAGCAAGGACCAGACAAGTGAGCTTGTGAATTGATGAACGAGACATTCACCGACAAGCAATAGATTGTAGGACCACCTATAAAATCCTGATCTTAGTGGATTTTTAGAGTTCAAGTCTGAAGAGTGGACGTAAGATCTTTAGAATCCGAACCACTATAAATCCTTTGTCTTTTTATTGCTTTCTATTTGTCAGCTTACTCTTATTTGAAACTCAACACTCAAGTGTTGACGTATAAACTGAAAACTGACATTAAGCTTACTTGGACCTAAATACATGAACTAAGATTTGACAAACCAAACTGACACGTCACAATCAGTTTGGATAAGTGCAAGTATATCAATTCCATTATTTCCGTTGTGCAACTTATAATTACTCTGAAAAACCGGGACCAACAAATGGTATTAGTCCTTCCAGTCTGGTCGTTTTTAGTCGCTTAGGACCGAGATCCTTTCCTTGCATACGTTTTCTATCTTGGCTTATTAGCTTAGGTACATTACAAGCATGATGAACATGCTAAAGCTACCTCCGTACAACCCTGAGAAGTACGAGATCTGGAAGAAGAGGTCTTCCATCCAGCTGAAGAGCATCCATCCAAAGATGGTGGACGTACTAGAAAGAGGACCAATCAAGATTACAAAGGTCCTTCCCCCGCTCGAAACTGAAGTTGCAAGAATAGTTGAAAAACCGTATGAATAATGAAATTTTGAAGACAAAAATATGAATCAACTTGATTCCATAGCTCACGAGGCCATCCTCTCTTCCCTACAAGACGCACTGGTGGAGGAAGTTATGCAATTCAATAATGCCAAAGAGGTGTGGGCCTACCTCGACATGCTCTGCTAAGAAACTGACCAGATGAAACACAACAAGTTGCAGATATGTGTCGATAAATACGAGTTATTTCATATGCAACCAGGAGAGACGATAAAGAAAATAGAGAAAAGATTCAACACTATTGTCAGTGAGCTTAAGACATTGGACATGGGGGGTACTCAAATGCCGACCTCAATGCCGAAATCTTGTTCAAAATACATAAAGAAGATTAGTTTTAAAAAACCACTGTGCTTAAAGAAAAAGATTTATAAAAAATGATAACGAAGGAGATGTTATCAAGAACGAGGTGATCAAGAATGAGGCCATTATAGCAGCCACCTCACCAGGCCCCCAAGCTGAGGATGTATCCTATTTTGTGAGGAGGGACTCCAAGTGGAGACCTAAGAAGACCTTCTAGACTAAGCGACCAGCCGGTCAGCCAAGCTCACAATAGAAAGAGATCACTTCCACTTCAGGATCTCAAACAAAGAAATGAGAAAGCTCAATCACCGAGCTAGAAGAACAAATGAGGAGGCTGTCTAAACTCCTCGAAAAGGCGAAAGGGAAGCATGAAGCGCCCAAGTCATACGAGAAGAGGTTCGTAAAGTGAACCCCCAGATCATGCTTCCAGTGCGGATCCTCCAACCACCTCAAATTCGATTGTTCGTCCATGAATAAGGAGGAAAGAGAAAGACTAAAGAAGATCTTCAAACGGAGAGCATCCAAAGCAGTGGCCCAAGCCATGCTGACCATGACTGAGGTGCCAGATGTTCCAGACCATGATGATGATTATTACTCATCTGAAGATGAAGCTGACGAGGAAGCATTCCTCGCTTTCATGGTCGCTTTCGAAGAGGAAGTTGAAGATGAGACTGAAACTGAAGCTGAGACAACACTCACAACTTGAAGTGAGTAAGTAACACTATTACCCATAGTCTCTGAAACCTTCGCATACATCTTTGACGAATCTGGGTCGTATTACTCCGACTCAGAAGAAGTCACATTAGACATTTTAGCCCATGAATTCGAAAATTCTTATGAAATTAAAATTGTCTTAGCTGGTGAAAATGTCTCCCTGAAATCACAAGTTTCAGTTTTGACTAGTGAGATTGAGAAATCTTGGTCAGTCAGTGAGGAGCTAATAAAACTTAAAGAGGAACACTCAGTTCTACTTAAAGATGTCCCCTCGCTCGGGGTGTAGTGGTTAAAGCACCTTGCCTGGACCAAGAGGTCACAGGTTCGAGCTTCCCCGGGGACATCTGGTGTGTGAGTTTAATACAAGTATTCCTATTAAAGAAAAATAAAAATAAAAATTGAAGATTTAAAATATGAGTGTAAATCTTTAAATTTAACTATCATTGAGTAAGAGGAAAACTTTGTATCTTCAAGAAAGGCTCAAGAGGGCTCGATGAGGTCATGCAATGCATGAGAGAGCCTTCAGATAAGTCAGGGCTAGACTTTGAAAAAGATTTGAGTAATGAAAACCCTGCACAGACTGGTGCTAGCAAAACTATAAATTTTATTAAAGAAAAATCTAGCACTCTATCCCAGTCGAGTGGCAAGGGGATTGTGTTCAAAGTACCAGCTCAAACTGGTAACACAAAAGGTTGGTTAGCCAACAACCCCAAACTGACAGATCAGAATGGGACCGGTAAGTCTCAAATTGAGAGGATATCAGTACAACCAATGAAACTGACTAAGCAGTACGCCCCTACTGCGAGGAAGTCAGTTACCTCGACAAGTTCAGCCAAGCAGCCAGTCTATGCTGCTAGGAAGCTAAATACCCAACCCGGTCAATACACTAACCGGGGACCTAAATCTCAAGCTGATCTTGAGAGGAGGATTATACCAAGTAGGGGGAACACTTACTTGAGTCCAGAGCCCAATCACACTTTTCATCCAAGGGCTATGAAGGCTAACTATGGTAGTTCTTACTTGTCTAACAAGTAGCCACCAAAGTATTCACATCTGGAACCCAACTTCTGAGGTTCTCAGAGTAAGCATGCTTCCAAGAGAAATCTACACACAGCCACACCTTTCCAAACCAAAACCATGCACTATTTTAGGAGGAAGGGAAAGGTTCCTATCAGTGATGACAACAAGAAACCACTTGTTGTTAAAATCACAAAAGTGTGGATCCCCAAGGGTTGATCGCACAAGTTAATCCTGTAGGACCCACAGATACTCGGGGACCTAAAGCTTAACTTTGTGATTGTCGGAACAAGATCATGCAACACAACTTCAAGAAAAGTGTAAGTGGATTCTTGATAGTGAATGCTCAGCTCACATGACCAAGAAGAAAGCGCTTTTCATCGAGCTGAACATGGTCAGAGGACCATCGGTCCTTTTTTGTGACAATTTGAAAGGAAGAGTCATTGGAAGGTGATGCATCGAGCATAATGGACTCAGGATCATCAATGTATCTCTCGTCACCAACCTAAAGCATAATCTCTAAGCATCGATCAACTTAGCGATAATGGATATATTGTCTACTTTGAAGAATCAAAATGTCAGATCAAGGACAAAGTCTCTGGAGACATCAAGCTGAGGGGAATTCACAAAGGTGGACTCTACCTTGTAGACTGGTTGAGCGGGCAGACTGATTCATGCTTCGTGGCTACTAGCTCGACAGAGACGAATTGGTTGTGGCACAAAATATTAAGCCATCTGAACTTCAAAACGATCAATCACCTAGCCAATCACGAACTGGTAGAAGGTCTACCAAAGGTGGTGTTCAAGAAGGAAGGAGTATGCAGAGTTTGTTAGCAAGGGAAGCAAACTAAAGCCTCCTTCAAGAACAAAGGAGTCATCCCAAGCACTACTCGAGTGCTGGAGTTACTTCATATGGACTTGTTTGGTCCAGTAACTCCCCCAACCATTGGAGTTAAGAGGTTCTTTCTAGTATTCATTGATGACTACTCGCGCTACACTTGGATAAAACTTCTCAAGGCCAAGGAAAAAGTGAAGATCACCCTACCAGAGCTGATCATGCGAGTCCAGAACCAGAGATGTGATAGTGAAGAGGATCCGATCCAATAATGGGATAGAGTTTTGCAACGACACACTGATGGATTTTTGCACGGAAGCTGACATCGGGCATGAGGGTTCAACTCCAAGAACTCTGCATCGGGACGGCCTAACAGAACAAAGAAATCGGATGCTGAAGGATGCAGTCCGGACCATGTTGGTTGAGACCAGCTTGGATGAAAGATTTTGGGGTGAAGCATTGATGACGGCCTGCTACACGCAAAATTGAAGCAGCATCAATAACAAACTTCAGAACACCCCGTAGGAGATTGATCATGGTCGTAAGCCTTCTATAGCTCATCTACATACTTTCGGTTTTCCATGTTATGTACATAACAATGAAAATTGAAATTAAATGCTTTTCTCCCAAAGTTGATGAAGGTGTGTTCCTTGGATATGAGCACAATTCTCACAAGGGATATCAAGTATTTAATAAGATTACCAAAGTTGTGGAAATAACATGTAATGTTATTTTTTATGAGGCTACTTTGGTGCACAGGACTATGAAAGAGCTGGGAGAAGACATTCCAGAGATGAATGATGCCAATGAGCAGTCGGGCATGAATTCTTTCAATGCTAAATCGATTGTCTCGACTAGATCTATGAAGGAATCATCTTCTCAACCAACACCCTCGATTGACCATCAAGCAATCGATGACAATCGAGAGGGTCGGTGATGCAAACGATCTTGCTGAGACCTTGAATTCCATATCCCTAAAAGAAAGAATAAATCAAGGGGGAATTCAAACTAGAGTCTTCTAAGCTGATGATGCTGATGAAGATAATGAAGACCCAGAAAATCAGACTGGCAATCCTGAAGGCCAGACTGATATCGAGAAGCTAGGACTGAAGGAATTCAGGATTAGACTGATGTTGAGGACAAAGCTGAGACTGAAGACGGAGTCCAGACTAAAGATGTTCAGACTAACGAAGGCCAATCTTCCGGATATTAACCAGTATATTAACCAATAAACCTTGTACATAAATCTTGGTTATGATTCCCAGTATATTAACCAATAAAACTTGTACATAATATACTAATCATAATGCTTTCAGTATATATTTCCATCACGACCTCCACCAGCTCATGAAGTAAGCTATAGAGTATGGCCCATTGATAAGTGCATTATTCCGTTCACTTATTAATGGATTTTTAGGTTTTTTTAAAGCTGTTATATTGTGTTTACTTTATTTTCTTAGCATCGCGTCGGTTTTATGTTCGGTATGGTTGTTATGGTGGAAATGCAGGTTTTGGAGTGCAAAATCGCCTAAGTGTGGTAACTGTCATTTTCTGCCGTGTGCTCTATATTGATCAACACACCATGTGTCGGTCGACACAGAGGTCAAGAGGAGTTGGTGTCAAGAGTTGAGGATCGATCAACATTTGACACGCATGTCGATCGACAACCATCGTGTCGATCGACATGGCGTCCGGGAAGCTTGGTCGACAGGCGCGCATTATGGCTTGAAGTTGGGGCCGTGTATCGATTGACACACGCCCTGTCGATCGACACACGGGCCGTTTATGTAGATTTTCTAAGTTTATGTTTAATTACCATGTTTAATCATTCAAACTTATTATATATAATTGGTATTTTGCGAAATTAAGGACTTATGCCACTTTTTAGACTCAGAATTAGGTTTTTAATAGTTCTTCAATTGTTATTGCTTTGAATTGAAGATTGAGATCAAGATTTCTCAAGATTGGATTCAATTTGATACTGTTATTATTTATGAAGAACATTTATAGATTTTATCTTTTCATATGTTTGTTTAATATGAATATGTGTAGGTAATTCCTTAATCAGATTCTAGGGTTTTTGTGATTATCTTGGATGCATGTTTAGTTTTCAAAGTGATCAAACTTTAATTGGTTTATCAATTCTTGTGTTTTTCTTAATCCGATTAAATTGGCCATTTGATTAGATTTCATAATTAATTAATTTGAGACTGAAAGGTGAAAATTAATTAATTGATTTAAGAATTGATAATATGGATTTTTATTATGTCTGAAAATGAGAATTTATTTTGGGAGTTATCAATTTTTCTAGAGACCGAGAGGATATAGGAAAACTGATAATCTACTTTATGAATTGCAAAACCTGGAATTTGCAATAATTTTTTTATGTTCCACCTTAAATCTCTATTTTTAATTGATCGATTGATTTCCTTGCATGTTATCCAAGATATGAACTTGCCATTGAATCTGAACTTTTCTCTGATTATCAAAACCCTGGTTTAATTCTTGTTTTAATTTAATTCTTGCAAAATTAAGATTCACTTAAAAAACCCCTTTTCAAAATTCCGATTTACTTGGACAATAAACTGAAAACTATGTTTCAGTATATAGGATATTCGCTTATACAATCTCCATGGGATTGATAATTTTGATTTGCCACTAAACTATAGTATCATTAAAAATTTAGTGATCACCCATCGTGCCGTTTGTTGCCTCTGTGCCAATCGTTCATGATTTGGAGGTGAACTGGCCGATGGTTGTTGTTGCTGATCATGCCCAATCTGAAGCTTCCACATTTGGAACTCATGCTGATGTCTCCACTTCCCTTGCCATTACGCAAGCTAAGGCTACTCAAGCTCAACCTGTGAATACGTCTGATCTCTTGGCACACATTGATGAGCTTATTGTTGAACGTGTAGAAGTTGCCGATGAGAGAATGATAAAAGTAATCGAGGAGAGGATAAAGATGGTTACCTGTACCCTGACTACCTTTTTAGGTATGATCAAAGAGGGGGAAGAATATAGAAAAAAGGCTGAAGAGGAGCGCCTGAGTCGAGACGAAGAGAACAGGCAAAAGATCAAAGTTGATATGGCCAGGATGGCTGAGCTTATTGCCTCTCTTGAAAGTGTTTTCAAGGGTGCAAGTCCATCTGGAACTGCAAAGAAGTAAAACCGATCTTCTATTCTTTTTGTTTTTGTTTGTATAGACTTGTTAGTTTTTCCCGTACTTGTAATCGTATTATTCTTATTGGAAAAACTGACTTGTTGATGACAATATCTTTTTGTCCAACAAATAGTCTATATTTCTTTGCTGAACTTACACGATCTAATGTAATCAACATACATGTGAATTTTTACAAGTATTTGTCTTATGCTCTGATACTTAAGAATTTCTGCTTTGAACTTTACATTGAAATATATTAATCGAGCAATATCTCTTCAGTTTAAGGGGAAGGATTCTTAAGTAGAGTAGGCTGACACTGAGGTAGAACTTTTTATGAGCTTATAGTTTATTAGTCATCACTTGTAAAAGCTCTCCTCTCGATCAACTTAATGGTTAGAATGGTACTTAATGGTTAGAATGGTTAAATGGCTTTAAAAAACAGTTACATACATATGCATATACATATAAACACACACACACACACATATATAGGGAGTAGATCAGGTAAGAAAAAGTCCCATGTGAGAAAAAAGAATGAATCATATCCGTTAGATTTAAATAAATCAATGGTTGATATAAAATCAAGCAACAACTAAAACACAATCAAACAACATAGTAATAATCAAGAAACAACCAAAACACAATCAATCAATTGCTTGATTGTGTTTTAGTTGTTGCGTAATTGCATATCAACCATTGATTTATTTAAATCTAATGGATAAGATTCATTCTTTTTTCTCACATTACTTGATCTTATCTCTCTCTCTCTCTCTCTCTATATATATATATATATATAGGAGAGATCATGTAAAAAAAAACCCTGTGAGAAAAAAGAATGAATCATGTCCATCAGATCTAAAAAAATTAATAGTTGATATTTAATCAAGCAACAATTAAAACACAATCAAGCAACATTGTAATCAAACAATGACCTGAATACAATCAAGCAATGTCGTGAATGCAATCAAACATCTTTCTCATTTTCTCACGCTTAGGTTTTGTAACTGGATCATATATATATATATATATATATATATATATATATATATATATATAGGGGTGCGATCTAGGCTGAACAAGGTTCTGTGAAT
>JAPKLW010005459.1:257-20955 GCA_026898455.1 Plectranthus barbatus | reverse complement strand
ATTAAAATGGATGAAATGAAATGTATGCCCTTCCACCTCCAAATTCTAAAATAGCTAATAATATATCCTACCTGAGTCACTCTTGTTTTAATTAAAGTCATGACAAGTGTTTCCTATATTAATAGGTTCATTCCCCCTCACAATGAATATATACATATACATCCATTATTACTTAATTCCATGTATTGAATCCTAATTTTGCCAGCTAATGTAATACTTAGCTGATTCATTCTAATAAGACTTATAAAAGTGACTAGTGTAGAGACATGTGTAGTCACATTAGCTAATTAATTATTTATGTATTAATTATTAATTTAATTTATAAACCTTACTTAATTATTAAGTAAATCTGATTTAAATAATTTATTTAACTTCATACAAGTCTCGTATACTCAATCCGATTAATTGAATTGATTCGTTATGTCGTATTCTATTATTTCCTAACTTGGTTCGAAGTTCGAACAAAAGTTACTTTTGTTAAAACATGGTTTCTCCATAGAAAAAGAAGGTAAAATAGATGATGAAGGGAATATAGATTCTTTTCTATTTCTTGATAATTTACACTGGTGTATACACTCCTTTAAATAGGATTAATAACAATTATGTAAGGAAGAAAATAAATGTGAATCTAATCCCTTAATTTCTTTTCTTGGTGAGCTATATTTGACCTCCTGGTTTGAGTTGTGATTTCAATCCTGTCTTTTGTTCTATTTTCAACTGATAGGTGAGCTGTATTTGACTTCTCTTGTTGTATTTTCAATCTTATTTCTGATCTCTTCTATCTTAAATTGATTCTTTCCAACACTCCCCCTCAAGTTGAGTGTCGGGATTCCCAATGCTCAACTTGCTGAGGACATTTGAGAACATTTTTGAGTCTACTGCCTTTGTGAGAATGTCAGCCAATTGATTCTTGGAGGAGACAAAAGGGAGAGCAACAATGCCTTCTTCGATCTTTTCTTTAATGAAGTGCCTATCGACTTCCACATGTTTCGTTCGATCATGTTGCACTGGATTTTCTGAGATACTTATTGCTGCTTTGTTGTCACACAAGAGTCGACATGTTTTTCCAGAATATAAGCCCAGCTCAATCATCAATTTTCTTATCCAGAGTATTTCTGTAAGACCACTTTTGATGCCCCGAAATTCTGCTTCTGCACTAGATAGTGCAACAACCTTTTGCTTCTTACTTCTCCATGACACGAGATTTCCTCCAACAAAGGCAAAGTATCCAGCTGTAGACTTTCGATCTATTGGATTTCCGGCCCAATCTGCATCAGTATAAGCATGGATCTCCAGATGGTTTGATTTTTTAAAGAGAATCCCATAATCATACGTTCCTTTTAAGTATCTTACAATTCTCATTGCTGCTTCCAGGTGATTTACTTGTGGATGATGCATAAACTGACTAACCACACTTACAGCGTAAGCAATATCAGGACGAGTGTGTGAGAGATAGATTAGTCGGCCCACGAGTCATTGGTATCTGGTGCGGTCAACCAATTCAGCTCCTTCTGTAATCTGTAATCCGTGGTTAACGACGATTGGGGTTGCCACAGGTTTACACTCTAGAAGTCCAGTTTCAGTGATGAGGTCTAGAGTGTATTTCTTCTGATTAATAAATATACCCTGCCGGGATCTGAGAACCTCGATGCCTAGAAAGTATCTCAACTTTCCCAAATCTTTCATTTCAAACTCTTGGAACAGATTTTTCCTGAGATTGGCAATTTCTTCTGGATCATCCCCAGTCAGAATCATATCATCTACATATATGATTAGACATGTAAGACGCTTTTCCCTTCGTTTGATAAATAGGGTATGGTCTGAGTTGCTTTGTAGATAACCAACCTTCTTCATTACTGTAGTAAACCTTCCGAACCAAGCCCTTGGAGACTGTTTTAGACCATACAGAGTCCTCTTAAGCCTACAGACTTCATTTTTTTTAAAATCATGAGAGAAACCTGGTGGTGGGAGCATATAAACCTCTTCTTTCAGATCGCCATGTAGGAATGCATTGGTAACATCGAATTGATGGAGAGCCCAGTCTTTCGACGCAGCTATAGATAAAAGAATTCTGACTGTGGTCATCTTTGCGACCGGAGAAAAAGTCTCAGCATAGTCTATTCCATAGGTTTGAGTGTAGCCTTTAGCCACCAAGCGAGCTTTGTATCTCTCAACTGAACCATCTGGCTTCCGTTTAATTGTGAATACCCATTTACATCCAATAGGTACCTTCCCCTTAGGAAGTTGGCATTTCTCATAGGTATTGGTTCGAGCAAGAGCATCAAGTTCCTTTTGAATTACTTCCCTCCAATGAGGGATCTGTAAGGCCTCAACTTCAGACGGCGGAATCTGTTCTGTATAAAGTGCCTTCTCATAGGCAGTGGCTTCTCTGGATAGATTTAGTTTGGCCACTGACCCAATAGGATACCTGGAGTTACTTTTAGACCATTCGGGAGAATAGCGTCGGGGGGGAATACCCCTCGTGCTTCGAGGAGGTAAAACATATCGTGTCTGAGAATCAGCAACTTCAGAGGTTTCAGGTTCAGGAGCAGGCTCAAGATGGTTTTGTTCATCTTCTTCTGAGGATATCAGATTTTCCGGTGATATTGGAGGCAACACTTCAGGCACTGGTACTGTTTCTGCTGTAGAGAGATACTCATTTTGTATGTGTGACTCAGGAGGGGCATCCAGAGACTCAGGAGGGGCATCCGGAGACTCAGGAGGGGCATCCAGAGGATTATCTGGAGAAATGAGAGGAATATCAGGGAGGAGCCAGTTTAGAGGGTCATTTGGTCCACTCTCCCCCTGACCTCTAAGCTGGTCACGAAAGAAGTATTCTGTTTCAAGGAAGTCACAGTGAATGGTAGTGACAATTTGACGGGTTTGAGGATTGTAGCACCGATATCCTTTTCTTTGTACCCCATAACCGACAAACACACATTTTTCGGCACATGGCTCAAATTTAGTGCGCTCGTGTTTTGGGATATGAATAAAGACAGAACAACCAAAGATTCTCGGTTCAAGAGTGAGAGCGGAAGGAACGGAAGTGATAGAGGATAGATATTTGAGTGGAGTTTGGAAGTGAAGAATTTTAGTCGGTAATCTATTTAGAAGATAAATACTTGTTGCAACGGCTTCAAGCCAGAGAAAGGGAGGAACATTGGATTCTAGCATCATAGCTCGAGTCATTTCTAGGATAATCCGGTTTTTTCTTTCTACAACCCCATTTTGTTCAGGGGTATATGGGCAAGATGTTTGATGAAGAATACCTCTTTGTTGACAAAAGGTTGTCATTGAAGAGTTGATAAATTCTCCACCATTATCAGAGCGGAGAATTTGAATGTTTTTGTGGAATTGAGTTTGTATCATAGCATAAAACTGAGTAAATTTTTCAAAAACTTGAGATTTTGTTTCTAAAAAATATACCCAGGTCATGCGAGAACAGTCGTCCACAAAGAGAAGAAAATATTTGAACCGAAGACCACCTAAGGCAGGAGCAGGACCCCACACATCAGAATGAATTAGTGAAAAAATTGAATCCACACGATTTTGTTTAGATTTGAATGAACGTCTGTGGCTTTTGGCCAAAATACAAGAATCACAAGGAATAACAGAGTTTTGAACTAGATTAGGAAATAGCATTTTTAGATAACTATTGGAGGGATGCCCCAACCGTCTATGCCAAAGCCAAAGTTTTTGATTCTGAGATCCTTGAGTAAGTAACACAGTACCATTTTGAGTGATCTCATCTACGCAGTACAGTCCAAGTTTTTCAGTGCCACGCCCAATAATCTCCTTCGTCCTGATATCCTGCAGAATACAGAAGAAAGGATTGATGAGAAGAGTACAATTTAATTCGCGAGTCACGTGACTGACAGAGAGCAGTTTATGAGATAATGAAGGAACAAAAAGGCAGTTTGAAAGACACAATGTAGGGGAAATTTGTATGGTGCCTATTCCTACGACAGGTATTAAATCTCCACTAGCTGTTTGTATATGTGTTTTGGGTGATTTTGTGAGATTTAAAAAATCAGATCGCGAGAAAGACATTGTATCGGTGGCCCCACAATCAAAAATCCAACCTTTAAATGATAAACGTGTGGAATTGGGTATGTGTGTGTGATTGCATATAGGAGAGGGGTATTGTGAGGTAAAATCTGAAATAGAGGGGGGTAAAATGGGGAAGTGAAAATTCTTAACAAAATAAGGGTTTGGTTTTAAACCAAACCCTTTACCTCTCGCACGATCAGCCGCAGCCCCTCCCTCTCCATTTTCTCCGACCGGCCACATCGCCTCTCCGGGCGATCGCACGCCTCCGGTCGCTGCTCCTCCGGCCACTGCTCCTCTGGCTGCTGCGCCTCTGGTCGCTGCGCCTCCGGCCGGCCGCATCGCCTCTCCGGGCGATCGCACGCCTCCGGTCGCTGCGCCTCCGGCCGCTGCTCCTCCGGCCGCTGCTCCTCTGGCTGCTGCGCCTCTGGTCGCTGCGCCTCCGGCCGACCAGACCGCCCCTCCGAAAAATCCGATCCCAGCGCCGCCCTCTTGTTGCCCGGCGATGGAAGAGCCGTCACGGGCGAGGATGTGTTCGGTTCTCTCGCCGGGCTCCACACCGATGGCAGCTTTCCCTTTTCCGACGGCAGTTTTGTGGCCGTCCTCCCACCAATCCGGGTAACCAACAAGTTGAAAACATTGATCTCTTGTATGTTTTCTCATTCCACAGTGACTGCATATTAATTTTGTTTTGTCGATTTTCTGTCGAGGTGGGTTGCGCCGGCTCTGTTCCCCCTTCCCCTTTACTGCGAAACCCGATCCGATTTGAGACTCGGATCCTTGAATTGCTGCCAGCTGTATCTGCATCCGGGCTGTTTCTCGTCGGACCCTTGAGAAAGCGGCTTCCGGTGAAGGTAAGGTTGTTTCTTTTAAGATGTCTCGTCTAACTCCGTCTAGCTTCATGTCGAGACCGGAAAGGAATTGAAATAGTCTCCTTTGATCAATCATCTGTTGGTATTTTTCGATTCCCTTGTTGCAGCAATCTAGTGGGTTAGGATTTCTTTGATCGATGTTGAGCCAAATACTTGTTAGCTCGGACCAGTAGGACTCAACACTCTGTCCCTCTTGCTTTACCGTATTAGCACGAACCTCCAAGTCATAAATTTGGAGGGGATCGGATGTTGCTCCATAGGTGACTGCCAAGCTATCCCAGATAGCTTTGGCAGTCGGATGTTGAGCGAACCGGGACATTAATTTGTTCTCCATGTTTTGGAGAAGCCAAGAGACTACTGTGAGATCATCTTCTTCCCATTGTGTGAATCCAGTTTCTCCTCGTTTGGGCGGAGGAGGGTCGCCTGTAATTTGTTTTGTCTTTCCCCTTCCTCCGATGGCCACCTTCATCAATCTGGACCATATGGGGTAGTTTTCTCCATCCAACTTGAGCCCTAGATTAATGTTGTCTGCTGCTTTGATCACATTTTTTGCTTCTGTTTCTGACATGGTTTGATTTGCAGGGACAGGACAGAGAGAGTAGGGATTAGTTGTTGCCTTGGTCTAGTTGAGAGGTTGAGATTGGTATAGGAACAGTGATGATTATATAATCTGAGTTCCTTGGCTTTGAGAAAAGGTAGCGAGAGGGTTTGGTAAAGGGTTTGGATCAAATAGGCTGTGATGAATTACATTCTGAGCCTCTTTGTTGAAAAACAGAGACAGGATATTAAACCTGCTCTGATACCATGTTAAAACATGGTTTCTCCATAGAAAAAGAAGGTAAAATAGATGATGAAGGGAATATAGATTCTTTTCTATTTCTTGATAATTTACACTGGTGTATACACTCCTTTAAATAGGATTAATAACAATTATGTAAGGAAGAAAATAAATGTGAATCTAATCCCTTAATTTCTTTTCTTGGTGAGCTATATTTGACCTCCTGGTTTGAGTTGTGATTTCAATCCTGTCTTTTGTTCTATTTTCAACTGATAGGTGAGCTGTATTTGACTTCTCTTGTTGTATTTTCAATCTTATTTCTGATCTCTTCTATCTTAAATTGATTCTTTCCAACAACTTTCAATATATAGTCTACATATAAACTTGAAATCCGGCCTAATTTTTCCTTATTGGGTTTCCAACTTCGAATTAAATCATATAATTATCTATCGTATTCGAAACCGTACTTAATTATATAATTTTCGTAAAATTTGGATATATAATCAATAACGAAATTCTTAGTCAACTTTCTAATTAAAGTCAACACAATCTCCACCAATTATATATATTAAATAAAAGATACATTATACAAAGTCAATGATATTAAGGTCAACTCTTAATTCCAGGCAAAAGACTTTTTTTTGGTCTTCTATTAAACTAATGTATCAATTATTGAAATGCTCACTATAATTTGTCTCTGTCTCTTCGAGCTAAGGGTTGTGAACGGTGAAAGGTATTCTGTGTGGTAAGTCATAACTCTAATGAATTATAAATTATGATTAGAGTTGAGTTCGCATGGTTAAGTGCATGCTAAGTAGATCTCATTTAATGTTGAGGTGGTTTAAATGTGAATCTGCACCACCAACTCTTTGTTTTTCTGCACTTCGTTTGACATATAGATCCCACAGAAGAACCCTGGATATAAGTCAAAACTTAACGAAGAACATTTTGTTTTTATCTAATGTTTTTCTTACCGAGCAACCGTGTTTTTAATATTACTTCAATATCTAATTAAGCAAAAAATAATGAAAAAAAGGGTTGCAGGGATGGCAGATATTGCGGCAGGTTTACTCGGACCAGTTATAGAAGTAGTGAAATGGGTGGGTCCACCAATCAAGCGTCAATTCAATTACCTTTGTTGCTTCGCCAGCAATATTTCTAGTCTGAAAAATGATGCCGAAAAACTACAACGCAGCGCAAAAGACCTTCAGAGCAGAGCTCATGAAGAAACAAACAATGGACGAGTCATTTTGGAGGGGGTCGACAATTTGTTAAAGAGTTCCAAGAACACCAAAGAAGAAATAGATGGGATTTTGGATGAAGCTCCAAATGTAGAAAGTGGTTGTTTGAAGCTTTGGGCTCGTTATTCACTTAGCAAGAGAGCTAAGAAAAAAAGTGACCATGTGAAAGATCTTCAAGGGGAGTACAACAAATTTGATACTACGGCTATAGCCTGTGCAGGACCTACAGCAGCAATGCAACCAGTCCCAATAGAAACCACATATGAATTCGAGTCTAGGAAACAAATTGAAGAGGAAATCATGACAACTTTGAAATCGGGCTATGAGAATATGATTGGGATACATGGGATGGGGGGTCTAGGAAAGACTACCATGGCCGAAAAAATTATGAACAGAGCATTGGAGGAGAATATATTTAAAGAAGTTGTGATGGTAGCTGTAAGCCAATCTGTAGACCAGTTGAACATTCAGAATAAAATCTGTAAGGAATTGGGTCTCCAACAAGGAGAAGCATCTCGGGCGATAGAAAAAAGACTAAGTGGTGACAGTGACACAGATAGAATTCTGTTAGTGTTGGATGATGTTTGGGATGAACTCAACCTGGTGAGTCTAGGAATACCTCGTAACCAGAGAAAGTGCACGATCCTTTTAACATCCCGAAATCGTGATGTTTTGGGTAGAATGAATGTTGATAAGGATTTTGGGATGGCACTATTTTCTGAAGAAGACGCATGGCTTCTGTTTGAACAGACAGTCGGTGAATATGTGAATGAGACCAGGTTGAGTTCCATAGCTAAAGAAATCGTAAATAGGTGCGAAGGATTGCCACTCGCTCTTAAAATTGTAGGGTCAACGCTAAAAGGTATGATGGCAGGGAATGAGCACAAAGATAAGAGGAAAGTGTCTATTTGGAAACATACATTACAAAAAATGAAAAAATGTGATCCAAAGTTCCCAGGACCTTTTGCAAATGTTTATAGTCTTCTAAGACTAAGTTACGATTTCTTGGACCCCAACCAAAAATTCGTATTCTTGCTTAGTTCTTTGTATCCTTAAGATGCTGATATTTCTCTTGAGCGCTTGACTTATTTTAGCATGGGATTAGACATATGCATTACAAATGTGGGGGAAGCAAGGGATAATATGTGCTCGTTGGTAAGTATGCTTATAAGTCGGTCTTTGTTGTTAGATAGCAAGCGTGGAGATGATTATGTGACAATGCATGATGTTGTTCGTGATTTTTGCATTTTAATTGCGAAAGAGGAAAAATATATTGGTGGCAATGATTGCTCTTGGATTTCTTCCTCTCAAAGAACTAAGAATCCTTCTAGTTTGGGAAACCCAAACTTACGCCTTATCTTTTGGATTTGTGATTCAGAGAATGAGGATATCAAAGTGGATAGCAGCTTTCTTGAAGGCATTAGAGATCTCTACGTGTTATTCATCGAAAGAGACTCGCTCATATCACTACCATTCACAACACAATCGCTGAAAAATCTCAAGACTTTGGTCATTGATTCATGTAATGAATTGGGGACGTTATCTTCAATTGGGGAGTTGGTAAGCCTTGAGATTTTCGTTTGTTGTGATTGTGGTTTGATTAAGGAGTTACCCCAGGAGATGGAGGGGTTAACTCAATTGAAAGTCTTACATCTTACATGGTGTCAAAATCTCGAAAGAATAGGTAGAGGCATCATATCAAATCTAGTTGGGTTGGAAGAGTTGAAAATGCTGATGAGCTTCAAGAAATGGGTAGCAGAGGATAGAGAAGTAAGAGAGAATGCAGGATTGAAAGAGCTGGAGGCCCTGACTAAATTGAGATGCTTGGAGATTCAAATAGAGGATCCTGCATTAGCTGCGGAAAACATGCGACTTTCATCTGAGTTGGACAGATTCAACGTCATACTTCCTTCTCAGTCATGCGAATACGAATATGGTGTGTTTTCCAAATTATTGCTTCTACATTGGGAGGGAGAAAGTAGGTTAGGAGATTGGATAGAGATGCAACTTCTAAAGGATACTGAAATTCTATATTTAGAAGGAAGTGTTGCAAATAATGTGGACTTCGCCAAGTCTCATAACCTTAAGGTGTTGGAGTTGGGTAAGTGTGAGAGTATGAAGAAAATGGTAACAACATCAATGGAGGATGGTGGTGCTTCTCATGTGTTATCTTCCATACAGGAATTGAGGCTTTATCGTCTTCCAAAATTTGAGGAGATAAGTGATGGTCCAATTGGGTGGTTGAATCTCAATGAATTACACATCTATAAGCTGCCAGAACTAAAACAATTTTTGAAGGGCAGCAGTGTACATTTAAAAAAGGATTACCTTCCTCAGCTCCAAAGTTTAAGCATTATTAAATGTGAGAAGATAGAACAAGTGTTTAAGTGGGGCGAAAATGAAAACAATTCTTGTCATCATCATATCACAAAAATGTTGTTCCCAAAACTGAAACGGGTTAGGTTAGAGAATTTGCCAAATATGACAAGTTTCTGTGATGAAATCCAAGGCATTGAATCCCCTCAACTCATCGAACTGTCTGTTAAAAAGTGCGGAAAATTGAATTGGAAGGTTTCAAAAGGAAATGACAACAACTCAGGAGGAGGAGGCAGCATCAGTAATGCACACATTCAATATCCCTCAAGCCAACCACAAGAGGTATGTACCGTGTTTTTTTCTTTTGTTTTTTTGCTTCTCATACAAGTTTTTTTCAATACATAATTTACTCATTTTATTTCTAAAAATATAATAAGTATGTACTTTATAAAATTAATTACGTTCCATAACTTCAAATAAAAGTATGTGGGTTCCAACTTCCATTATACGAAACAAATTGGCACTTGGTTAATATATTTTTTTGTTCAAATACTCAAATTAAATTTGAACCATGCCCATGTGTTAAAATAAAAAATTGTAGAATTATACTTAAGAAGAAATATAGATTATAGTTATTATGTAAATAACCTGACATAAAGAAAAAAATTCTAGAACTATACAATTTTTTTATTTCTTCGTGGGTATTATTATTAATATTAAGTGTATTTTTATCATTTAACTAGAAACTAGCTTTCCGCCCGCAAGTTGCCGCTAATCAAACATATGATATTTTATTTTATAATACTAAATTATAATTAACTAAATTATATAATTGAATATATTCTTTAGTAATTATAAAAATATATAATTATTTTTTATTCACTAATATTATATAATAATATAGTTATAATATAAATATTGTACATCTAAATATACATATAATTTTATTAAAAAAAAGTAGGTTAAACATAAAACTTACAGAAATACAAGTCTGGGTTGCAATTCAAAAATAGCACATACAAAATTATACATAATTATTTTAAAATTATAAATAAAATAAATTGGTTAAAATGTATGTTTTAAAGAAAAAGTAAAACAAATATAATTTTTTGAAATTTCTACTATAGTTTATGTTGAATATATATGTTATAATATAAAAACAAAAAAAATAAGTTGATGTTGATGTGATGCTTTTGAGATGAAAATTGGCAAAATTGTAACTAGAGTAAACTTCTGTGATTTAGCATATTATTAGAAGTAGATAATCACATTATTATGAAGTTGGATGTGAATATAATTATTTAAATTTTAGGTATCACTAAGGTGCCTGAAAGCATTAAAAACTGATTGGAATCCATGTGGTGGTCATAAAATCCACTTACCCGTCTACAATGGATTGGAAGAGTTAGAAATCTTTGAGTACCAAGGCAATATGAGTTTATTGTCGACTTCAATCACTGGAACTCTTGTCAATCTCACAAAATTAAAAATAGAGAAATGCCCTGAGATGGTAAAAGTGATTGAAAATGAGGAAGTGGTGAGTGGTGGTGAAAGGGCTCCTCTTTTTCCTAGATTGGAGGATCTTTATTTGCAGAGTTTACCTAAATTGGTGAGCTTTTGCGTATGGAAATATGACGTTGAGTTGCCTTCATTGAGAAGAGTGAACATTAGTAGGTGTCCTAAAATGAAGAATTTCATCTTGGGACCTCTAACTACACCTAATCTAGAATTTTTGGAGATGGACCTCGACAACGATTTTCAAGTAAATTCTGAATGACCATCTTTTTCTTACATCAAATTTTAATTTGATATCAAGTCACTAAATGTATATTATTTGAACTGCAGGTTCCATTCAATAGCACAAACGAATTGATGATCAGTGGGAATGATAAACCATTGAATTCTTACAATATTCATGAATCCCTCTTTAATAGATTGGAAGCGTTGCTTATCTCAGAATATAAAGGCAGTATGAGTTTATTTTCGACTTCAATCCCTGGAGCTCTTGTCAATCTCACAAAATTAGCTATAGAGGACTCTCATGAGATGGTAAAAGTGATATCAGATGAGGAGGAAGTGGTTAGTGTTGGTGAAAGAGCTCCTCTATTTCCTAAATTGCAGGAGCTTGAGTTGAATGAGTTACCCAAATTGGTGAGCTTTTGCGAATGGAAATGTGACGTTGAGTTGCCATCATTGAGAAGAGTGGAAATTACGTATTGCCGTAGTATGAAGAAATTTAGCTTTGGACCCCTAATCACACCAAAATTGACAATTGTTGAAATAGACTACAAAGATTTTGATGCTGCCAAGGATTTGAATGATGTGCTGCGGCAGCAATAGTGCTTGAGGGAGGAACAACATTGATAATTCTTCAACCATCTGAGCTGGTAATTTACCACCCCTTTAAATAGCGCATAAATCTAATGTGAAATCTTGTATACGATAGGTGTATATCGGCATACATCATCCCTATTTATTGGTATTCCCATGTAGGAGACAACCAAGGAGGCTGCGATTGAAAATGAATCAGCAGCAGAAGGCCAGAGTTAAGTGGGTTCAGATGGCCAACAGCAACACTACTTACTTTCCATATATGTTTGCTTGTGTTTTTCATTTTATTACAGTTTTTTATGTGTCCGAACTTTATGTTTAGGCAAATTCTCAGATGAGATGGTCTCATCATTTTTATTGTGAGACGAATTTAATAAAATGATGTGTTTCTTTATTGCAAATGATGTCTCACCATTTTTATTGTGAAACGAATTTAATGAAATGATGTGTTTCTTTAATGCAAATGATGTATTTCTTTGTTGCAAATAATGTAATTTTTAAAAATAAAATGATGTATTTAACTTATTGAAATGATGTATTAAGGTCCGTCTCACAATAAAAAAATAGTGAGACTGTCTCTCAGGAGACCAACTCTTATGTTTATGGGTGTGCTTAATGTATCATACTCTGCATGTATCGCACGGCCTCTGATATGTTAATGTATCAAGATACGAATTCAAACTCCAAAGCAAGAAGAAGAAGAAGTGAGAAACAGAGAATTCACATCCCCTTATATTCAAGAAAGCCCATGCTAGAACACAAATCATTGTTGCTCTGAGCAGATTCTGTTTAAGGAAGCATCTAGGTTGGGCTTGTGTTCTTGGGTCTGGTTTTTTGGTGTAATCGCAACTTCGGCTACTTCTCGTATAAAAACTTCATGCTGCAGCTTCAATCATGTTCAACCTGCCGTCTTAGCTGATCAATGATACTTTCATCTTCAACACCATGAGTCATTTCTCTTCAGTGAAACTGAAAGCCGAAGCCACTCATAACTATAAACTTCATCTTTCTTATATTTCTTCGTTTTCATTAGATGCTTGTAGCATGCATAGATTTCATATCTTCTACAGTCCAATTCATTTTTTCAGCACATTTAATGCACCAGTTAAGTTTCTACTGAATGATCGTGATGAACAAGTACTATCATTAGCTAGCTGTAGATAGACACATGCGGAAACCGTTAAACAGAACAGATGGAAAACCCAACACCTTCATTAATTTGGATTTAAAAACCCTCAAATATTGTAGTCCATAATGAATCTCTTACGACCCAAGAAATAAATTAACCCAACAACAAAAGATATAATCTCGTATAAGTGAAGACGTCACCAACGGATGCGGAATTCCAATTGATAAGTCGAAAATGTGAACTCTATGTTGAACCCTAGATGTTCGAGAGCTTTCAGAGTTAGAGAAAATAACTCGTAAAATTTTAAAAACTTTGAGTTTAAATTTTTGAATTTCAAAACTATAAATGATTCAATCCAAACTTATTAAGTCCAGAATCAAATTTATATTTCTAACTCACTGAAACCCAACCAACCTGCACTCACATATCAAACAAAAACAGATAAATTATATTCTCTACTACATACTTACCTATGTGTTTAATCAGTTTGAAAAAAGTGGAGTTCAGTTTTGAAAAAAGATATTTTCTACTCATGAAATATTTTTTACGTTTACAACATAGAGGATTTAAAGGGCTTGCAGCAGCAAACCTCCAGCAGAGGTGAGAACAACAAACATTCGAGATGAATTATTCCATCTTAATTATTATTATCAGCTTTTATATTATTATTTTATTGCTACTATATTTTTGTTTGACATCTCCTCCACCCATTTTTCCTTCAGGAGGAAATAGAGGAGGAATAAGTTTCAACCATTTCTACTGGTAATTATTAATCCACCCCTTGCATTTATATTCAAAAGAATTAAAAAAATTTCTATACCAGGAAATAAAATATTACATTAAAGAGAGAGAGATATATAATGTAACAAAAAACAAAACAGACAGAAAGAAACAAAAATAGTATATTATTTGTCAAAGTAAAGTAAAAGATCAAAATCATGAAACAGTAGTATAGAATTAAAAATGACCAATGACTCATCTCTTCTTCCTCTAACCTCTCTCTGAGTGTGACAAAAAGAAAATAATACAAAGAAAAAAACAAAATTAGTATGTGATCGGTCAAAATTAAAGTAAAACATCATAATCAGAAAACAGGAGTATAGAATTAAAAATGACCCATGACTTTGATCTTTTCTTCTCGGCCTCTACGGCTCTACCTACCTCTCTCTTATTCATCTCTATTCTCTCCTCGTTGAGTAAAACATACTGACCAAGGACTGATCTCTTCTTCTACCTCTCTTAATTCTCCTCTATTCTCTCCTCGATTTGAGATTTTTTTCGGCGTGAAACTTCAAAGGTTAGTAAAATTTTTAGCTGTACTGAAATATGTATTGTAATAATTAGAGTTCAGTGTACATGTTTTATGCATGCTTCATCGATCAAAATCTAGCTTTAAATTTCAATCTACACCATCTTTTTTTCCACAGCTTCGCTCTATTTATACTTAACTTCCCAGAATCTTGCAAATGAATATTTGGCTTAAAAAAATTGAATGATAATTAATATTAACTAGTTTCAACCACAAGACTTTTATCTCTATAATTGATCTCTTCTTCTTCTGTCTCTGTCTCTATCTCCCTCTCTTATTTCTTATTTCTTGGAGCTAAGGGTTCTGAACGTTAAAAGGTTAGTCCTTTCTTTGTATGGTAAATTAAATCAGAGCTGTACAATGAATTGTATTTTTGTGATTATTAGATTTCATTTCATATGCTAAGTAGATCTAATTTAATGTTGAATCTGCACCACCATCTCTTTGTTTTTCAGTCCTTCGTTTGATATATAGATGTCTCTGAAATCCGGATACAAGTCAAAACTGAATCGGCAATTTTAATGAAGAACATTTTGTTTTTATGTCAGCTTTTACTTTATCATGTTCAATGTAAAATTGGAGATGCATTTAGGAAATACTCAATCTGTGCTCAAAACAAAATCAGAATAAAAAACATCATGAATAAAGAATTCCTCAGAGACAAAAAAAAAAAAAAAAGCAATTGATAGAGTCTAGATCAAAAGAATTCAATAATATCTACGAAATAAAAAATTATATAAACAAAAAGAGAAAAATTAATGATGTAACAAAAAGAAGAAAACAAAGAAAGAAACAAAATTAGTATGTGATTGGTCAAAGTAAAACATCAAAATCATAAAACAGTAGTATACAATTAAAAATGACCAATGACTCGTCTCTTCTTCCTCTAACCTCTCTCTTAGTCTTAGTGTGTGTTAGTATGGCTCATGTATTGACAAAGGAAGGAGGCAGGCACATGCCTGCGAGCGGAGCTCCGCAAGGTACGGTACAGGGTATCTTAGGAATTTTATACCTTATAGGGTTTTAGTATAAATACATGATATATTGATGTATTTGAAATACTGAGATAATAAAAATTCGACTGCTCCGCCGTGGACGTAGGCACATTGCCGAACCACGTAAATCTTGTGTTCTTTATTTTCTTGTCTTCAATTCGTATGTCATATTGTCATCGTTTCACAACAGGGACATAATTAAAGAAAAGAATAGAAAGAAACAAACAAAATTAGCATGTGATTTGTCAAAGTTAAGTAAAACATCGTAATTAGGGGTGTAATCGAACCGAGTCGAGTCGAGTAGTATCGTGCTCAAGTTTGACTCATTTAGTTTCGAGTCGAGCTTCGAGCTTTTTAATCGAATACTTTGATGTTCACGAACGTTATCGAGCTTTTATCGAGCCTAAACGAACTTTCTAAATTTAGAATATATTTAAGATTTTCATTATTATTTTGAATAAAAGGTTATTTATTCCAAAAACAAATATCATATTCATGCTCAAATTCTAAATTATTTCATTATTAGATAGATTTATCATTATTGTTACTCTTAAATCATGAAAATATTATTTTTATAAAAATAATTATTTTATATTTCTTACTAATTTTAGCTAACGAGCCTGCTAACGAGCTCACGAGTCGAATACTATGATGCTCAAGTTTGGTTCATTTAATAAACGAGCTTTACTAAACGAACTCGAATGAGCTTTTATCGAGTCGAGATCCGAGTAGTTCACGAAACTATATATTCTCTCCTCGATTTGAGATTTTTTGGCTTGAAACTCAAAATGTTAGTCCTTCCAGTTGTATCGTAAATTTAGTTGTATTGAATTCGAGTCTAGTATTAATTTAGAAGAAAATGTATTAATGGTTTGAAAATTTGAATTTATTATAGATAGAAAATGTAGTGTTATTATTGTCACTATGTCTTCATAAGAAAATGAGTTTGTTGAATTTATATAAAAATTGCGATTTTTTTGTTCTTATTGATTTAAATGACAATAATTCCTATATTTAATTAGACTTTCTTGTGTTGGATTTATATGACAAAATATTTCAGTTTTTTTTTTTTTTTTTTGTAGAATAAAACCAACCACCATTGAAATATCACTAATTTGAAATCCAATGAAAGAAATGGAGGAATAACCGATAACAATGAATAAAACCTGAGATTTAGAAAAAATAAAATGAAAATTATGCATAAAAATGAAAGACTTTTTCAGCCACAAGATTTTTTGGTGGTGTATCAATTATTGAAATGATCTCTATAATAGTATAATTGCTCTCTTCTTTTTCTTTTCTGTATCAGCCTCGCTCTCTCTCTTCTCTTCTCTTGCTTGTTCGAGCTAAGGGTTGTGGACGTTGAAAGGTTAGTCCTTTAACTTGTATGCATAATGAATTGTATATTCTAACATTATATCAGTTCATTATATTTAATGTTGAGAATCTGAACCACCATCTCTTTGTTTTTCAGTACTTTCTTCGATATTTAGATCCCACAGAAAACAACGAAGAAAACAAATGGTCATGCTCAATAGCTGTTTCTTTTCACTCACTTTTAACGAAGAAAATTTTGTTTTTATGTCAACTTTTGCTTTGTTATGTTTAATCTAATGTTTTTCTTCTACCTTTGGGAACATTAATTTAAGTCCGGTAGATTTAAAAAAATAACTAAAAATACAGTACACTATTTGAATATATACGTGGTGACTTCAACATTATTCAAAACCATGATCAAATAATCATAAGAAAAATCCTTAAGCAGCTCTAAGGTCCAAAACTAAATTATTCAAAACCATAATCAAATAATCATAAGAAAAATATTTAATTTCTTTCATAATTAGTTATAGAAAAGGTTGGCAACTGTTTCTCATTTAAACTATAATGAAAAAAAGTTGCAGTGGATGGCAGAAATTGCAGCAGGTTTACTTGGACCAGTTATAGAAGTAGCGAAATTGGTGGCTGAACCAATCACAAGCCAATTCAATTACCTCTGGTGCTTCACCGACAATATTACTAGTATGGAAGATGAAGCAAATAAATTAAAAGATACAAGAAGAGGCCTGAAGAGGAAGATTGACAGAGCAGAAGATGATTTGCAAGTCATTTCCAGTGAGGTTAAGAGTTGGTTAAAGAATTCCAATGACATCATCAATGAAATGGAAGGGATTTTGTTAGAAGTTCCTAATGTAGAAAGTGGATGGTCGAAGCTTAGTGGTCGTTATTCTCTGAGTAAGAGAGCTAAGAATACAACAGATCGTTTGAAAGAGCTTCAAGGGCAATGCAATTTTAATGATGATGCTATAGCCCAACCAAGGCCTCCAGCAGCAAGAGAAGTCATCCCATTAGGAAGAGCATATGCATTCGAGTCCAGAAAACAAATTGAAGAAGACATCATGACAACTTTGAAATTCGGGGACATGAATACCATGGGGATATGTGGGATGGGAGGTCTGGGTAAAACTACCATGGCCAAAAGAATCATGAATAGAACATTGGAGGAGCATGTATTTGAAGAAGTTGTGATGGCAGTTGTAAGCCAACCTGTAGACAAGTTGAAAATTCAGGTTGAAATCGGTGGAGCATTGGGTTTGAAGCTCGAAGGAGAAACGTATCAGTCTAGAGTACAAAAAATGCATACCAGACTAAGTGGAACGAAGAGAATTCTGCTAGTGTTAGATGATCTTTGGGAAAGACTAGTGTTGGAGGATATAGGAATACCTTGTAGCCACAAAGGGTGCTCAATTCTTTTAACATCCCGAAATCGTGACATTTTTAATGAAATGGATGTTCAAAAGATTATGCAGATGGAAGTGTTATCTAAAGAAGACGCATGGCTTTTGTTTGGACAGAGAGTTGGCGCATGTGTGGATGACACCAGGTTGAGTTCTACAGCTAAAGAAGTCTTAAATGAGTGTAAAGGACTGCCAATCGCCCTTACAACTGTAGGGTCTGCGCTAAAAGATCAAATGGATGTGCGTATTTGGAAAGATGCATTACGACGATTGAGACAATCTGATCCGAAGATCCCAGGACTTCTTAGAGATGTTTATAATCCCCTAAAACTAAGTTATGATGCCTTGGACCCTGACGATAAATCATTATTCTTGCTTTGTTGTTTGTATCCTGAGGATGCTGATATACCTATTGAAGACTTGACTTATTTTAGTATGGGATTAAGCATATTTGAAGGCATTACAAATGTGGAGGATGCAAGGAATAGTATGTGTTCATTAGCAAGTAAGCTTAAAAGTCGGTCTTTGCTGTTACATAGCGAGGATGGAGATGATTATGTGAGAATGCATGATGTCGTTCGCGATGTTTGCATTTTCATTGCAAAACAGAAAAGATATATTGGTGGCAATGATTGCTCTTGGATTTCTTCCTATAAAAAACCTGAGATTCCTTCAGTTTTGGGATTCCCAAATTTACGTCTTATCTTCTGGATTTGCGATTCGGTGAATGCAGAATTAAAACTGGATAGCAGCTTTTTTGAAGGCATTAGAGATCTCTATGTGTTACACATCGAAAGAGACTCGCTCACATCATTGCTATTCACAACACCATCGTTGAAAAATCTCAGGACTTTGGTCATAAAATCATGTAATAGATTGGAGACATTATCTTTAATTGGGGAGTTGGTAAGCCTAGAGATTCTCGTTTGTTGTTATTGTGATTCTATTAAGGAGTTACCCCGGGAGATGGAGGGGTTAACTCGATTGAAAGTGTTAGATCTTAGTGGGTGTAAAAATCTCGCAAGAATAGGTAGAGGCATCATATCAAATCTAGTTGGGTTGGAGGAGTTGAAGATGCTTGGGAGCTTCAAGAAATGGGAAGCAGAGGACAGAGAAGTAAGAGAGAATGCAGGATTGAAAGAGCTAGAGGCCCTGACTAAATTGAGATGCTTGGAGATTGAGATAGAGGATCCTGCAGTAGCTGTGGAAAACGTGCGACTTTCATCTGAGTTGGACAGATTCAACATCATACTTCCTTCTCAGTCATACAAATACGAATATCGTGGGTTTTCCAAAATATTGGTTCTATATTGGGAGGAAGAAAGTAGGTTAGGAGATTGGATAGAGATGCAACTTCTAAAGGATACTGAAATTCTATATTTAAAAGGAAGTGGTGCAAGTAATGTGGACTTGGCCAAGTCTCACAACATTAAGGTGTTGGAGTTGGGTAAGTGTGAGAGTATGAAGAAAATGGTTACAACATCAATGGAGGATGGTGGTGCTTCTCATGTGTTATCTTCCATACAGGAATTGAGTCTTGAGAGTCTTCCGAAATTGGAGGAGATAAGTGATGGTCCAGTTTGGTGGTTGAATCTCAATAGATTATACATCCATAAGCTGCCAGAACTAAAGCAATTTTGGAAGGGCAACAGTGTACATTTAAAAAAGGATTTCCTTCCTCAGCTCCAAAGTTTAAGCATTACTAAATGTGAGAAGATGGAACAAGTGTTTAAGTGGGACCAAAATGAAAACAATTCTTGTGATCATCATATCACAAAAATGTTGTTCCCAAAACTGAAACAAGTTTGGTTACAGGATTTGCCAAATTTGACAAGTTTCTGTCATGAAATCCAAGGCATTGAATTCCCTCAACTCAGCACACTGGATTTTAAAAGATGTGGAAAATTGAATTGGAAGGTTTCAGAAGGGAATGAAAACAACTCAATAGGAGGAGGAGGCAGCCGCAGCAGTAATGCACACATTCAATATCCCTCAAGCCAACCACAAGAGGTACGTCCTGTGTTTTTTTCTTTTGCTTTTTGCTTCTCATACAAGTTTTTTTCAATACATAATATACTCATTTTATTTCTGAAATATAAAAAGTATATAAAATTAATTATGTTCCGACTTCCATCATAGGAAACAAATTGGTACTTGGTCAATACTCAAATTAAATTTGAACCATGCCCATGTAAAAATAAAATTAAAAGTTGTAGAATTATACTTAAAAAGAATTATAGATTATAGATTATAGTTATTATGTAAATCAACATAGAGGATTTAAAGGGCTTGCAGCAGCAAACCTCCAGCAGAGGTGAGAACAACAAACATTCGAGATGAATTATTCCATGGTTTCCATCTTAATTATTATTATCAGCTTTTATATTATTATTTTATTGCTACTATATTTTTGTTTGACATCTCCTCCACCCATTTTTCCTTCGGGAGGAAATGGAGTAGGAATAAGTTTCAACCATTTCAAGTGGTAATTATTAATCCACCCCTTGCATTTATATTAAAAAGAATTCAATAATATCTATACCACGAAATAAAAAATTACATTAAAGAGAGAGAGATATATAATGTAACAAAAAACAAAAGAGACAGAAAGAAACAAAATTAGTACTCCCTCCGTCCCGCCCGAAATGCTACACTTACCAAATTGGGCGTCCCGCCCGAATTGCTACATTTCTAAAAAAAGCAACTTTTTTCACACTCAACAATAAAATATTAATTCCACTTACACTCACATCCTTAATTCCTGTGCCGAAAAGAAATGTATCAATTGGCACGGAACAGGAGAAATATATTATTTGTCAAAGTAAAGTAAAAGATCAAAATTATGAAACACTAGTATAGAATTAAAAATGACCAAGGACTCATCTCTTCTTCCTCTAACCTCTCTCTTAATGTGACATAAAGAAAATAATACAAAAAAAAAAAAA
>JAPKLW010005458.1:0-20957 GCA_026898455.1 Plectranthus barbatus | reverse complement strand
GGCATTGGGTTGAAGAAACTAATCAATTACTTGGGCTTCACTCTCGTGGGCCAAATTATTGGGTTGGAGGAAGAAATAATTATTTGGGCTCAAATTAAAAAGTAATTAAGGGCTAAAACTTTGGATCTTAAAATAATACTAGGCTTATAAATAATTTGGGCGAGAAATAAATATAATGGCTCGAGAAAACAATTTGTTCCATATACTTAATATTAAAGGAGAATTGTCGATCCAGGACCCAAAAAATAGTTAAATTGTCAATCTAGGACCTGAAAGATGATTTGTCAATCCAGGACCCGAAAGATCATACAATTCTCAATCCAGGAGGTCCTGGATTGAGAATTGTATGATCTTTCGGGTCCTGGATTGAGAATATTTGTGATCTTTCAGGTCCTGAATTGACAATTAATCTTTCGGGTCCTGAATTGATAATTAAACTATCTTTCGGGTCCTGAATCGATAAAACTCCTAATTAAATAAAAAATGATCATTTAAATGAAGTAATAATAATTTAGGCGCGACTTATAGGAACACGTAATTTAAATAATTATGCATGCATGGATAGAGAATGCAGCAAATATTGTGGAAAATTTTGGGTCGCTACAGATGATATGCGATACTTATGAAAAAAAAATTCAAAAAGAAGAAATAAACGTGGAAAGCTTAAAAAATGATAAGGAATATAATTAGAATTAGGGGTGAGCAAAACCGAACCAAACCGTAAACCAGCGGTTTCCGTTCGGTTCGGTTCGGTTCGGTCTGGATTTTTTGAAACCGCCAAAATTCGGTTCGGTTCGGTTTTAACCAAAATATGGCAGTTCGGTTCGGTTTTGGTTAGGTTTGGGCAGTTCGGTTCGGTTCGGGCGGTTTGGATATGAATTTGTAGATTTGAATTTAGATTTGAATTATTATTTATGAACTTGTGTATTTAGATTTATGAGTTAGACTTGTTTGTTGAATTTGTGGGATTATATTTGGTGTATTTGGACTTTTAATGAATGTTGGAACATGAAAATGTATGTTTTAATTCAAGCATTTTGAAAAATAGGTGAAAAAAGTTCGGTTTAAACCGAAACCGTGCGGTTCGGTGCAAACCGCCAAACCGAACCGAAACCGCCCATTCAGTTCGGTGCGGTTTACATAATCCTAGCGGTGCAGTTCGGTTTGGTTTTTTAGGATTTGCGGTTTGGCGGTTCGGGCGGTTCGGTTCGGTTATCAGACCGAACCGACCGTTACTCACCCCTAATTAGAACCTAACAATATGGATTAATTAAGATATGTTTGTGTATATGGTAACTATCACTTAAATAATGACAAAATTAACCTTAATAAATAATTAAATAATAAATCGAAAGTCAAAATCAGTATTTTTTGACCTCATATAACATTTAAGAGGTGGATAACATATGATCACATCTATCTTACGTAGATATGAGATTAAGCGAAAAAACCACTTATCAATGTATGTTGGGTAATTCAATGAGCATGGTATGGGTAATCATCAATTTGATCTAACTCAATCTCTTTCCTTTATCAATCTCACGTCTTTTCATTTCACTTCCCAAGAAAACCACTTTTTGACTTCTCCTCCATACTTCTCTTCCTCAACACTCCCGACAACCTTTTTCTCTCCTCCATACTTGTCTTCCTAAAATAACAACAAACAACTTAGTTTTATATAATCATCTTCGTCTTCGTTTCTTCCCTCTCTGTCTATTGTTAGAAGCAAGTGCGGAAATGATTAAATTTGAAGTATCAAATGTCGTCATATTTATTCATTTTGCGGAGCTGCTGTCTCCGCTTGCCCAAGTAAGTGCCTACTTCTCTCTGCTTATTTATTTAGTTTTGGTTACGCTTCAATCGATTTTTATAATCTATATATTTGTTTGCAGGTGAAGATGAATACATTTTCTTCTTTGCATAATCTATTGGGGTGCAATTCTATTTTGAGCCATGAACAAAATACTAAGCCATTTGGCCAATCTTTTTTAATAAATTGTCTGTTTATTTATTTATGTAGAGATTGGCCAAATGACTTAGTATTTGTTCACTGCTCTCATCATCCCTCAAGTCCACGGTAATATCGTCACATCCAAGAAGTTGGAGTGGACTTGCTTCCTCTTGCAAATAAAGTAAGATTTCCCTTTATTTTTCTAGTTCATATCTAGAAGTAGTATATAGTAAATCTAAAAACAAAAATCAAGTTGATGGAATTTATATGGTCAGTGTAAATTATTGTAAAAATAAAGTGAAGCTAAAATATAATATTGTACTAGCTAGTCAATGCAAATACATTTATAGATATATATTTTACAAATGCCTCCACTTATAACACATTCGGACTTCCAAAAAATTTATTTAAAGAAATACTAAAGTATTACAATTTATACTCGAATATCTTGTATCATGTTCACTCTCTTGCACTATACAGTATGACTCAGCACAAGTTTAACCATATTTTTCCAATCAAATTACACATGTATATGCTTGCAAGCATGCATGCCTTTAATTATAATTTTTTAGATTATGCTACACTAATTTGTTCGTGTACAAATTAATTATATATAATTGATTTTTTTTTCAGAGAATAGCGAATGAAATCGCAGATTGGTATTTTGATGGAAATGGTGATTTCCCAGAGATAGATATTGTAAATGTCCACGACCATGACTGTATCGATTTCTTTTGCCACAAGTCTCTTGCATCTGTGACTCATGATAATCGATTGAGTTTTCTTTTGTGTTTATGCTTGGCGATGCATATTGTATATATGTTTGATAATTTACAAGTTATGTGGTTCATTCTAATGCTAAAATATAGATCGATGATAAATTTAGACTCATGTGTTATTCCTATATTTTGACTATACCATGCATCCTTACATTTACTTTAAAAGAAACTAAAGTTTGGAGTAGAAATATATGTTAATGTGGAAAGAGTATTCGAACTCATGGTTATTTATTAATAGACAACTATTTCTAATTTTGGATTTTGCTTGTGTTATGCGGCAAAAGAAAAAATTCAAGAAAAATTGGAACGACAGAAAAACATGTAAGATGAATAGCAGTTCGCAAACAAGACCTGTCTTTCATTCACATCTTTTTCTTTTTTTTATATATTAATTGATGATCTTATTAAAATATCCAACCAATAGTTGATGTATAATAATCAAATTCCATACATTTTGGAGTAGATATATGATTCGAATGTGACAACGCACAAAATTTATTATTTAGTAGAGTAGTAAAGTAGTTGTGAAATAATACATTATGGAACAGAAAGATCAGCACAATGCACATAAACATCTTCAGCCCTAAGATAGTCCTTTTTGCAGCGACTAATGGCTTCAGGAACCATTACGAAGGTGAAGCAATACCCATCAACCACGCCTTTATTAATTTGATCGCAGCAGTAATCATCTATGTTTTGGCCAATGGGAGTAGTGTTGGAGTCTGAGCATAATGCTGCAAATATTCCATCCCTACACCCTGCTGACAGATTTTTGTAGCAATCCTTTCCAAGAGCTCCTGCACTGATTAATGCTCCTCCTCCTCCTATCATCACCAACAACATGATTTTGATTATAATACTACTCTTTAATTCTGAATTCATGATGTAAATATGAGTTTGTATACTGAGGATCTCATTTGTTCACATATATATAGGAACTTCAACTATCACGAGTTAAGTTAGGCTAGATGTTCGTTCGCAGTCATGTGTGTATATATATATATATATATATATATATATATATATATCAAAACAAAACTATCAAGTAAAAAACGCACATTCATTAATTAACTGCTGATTTATGTACATGCCACATCTTTTAGGGCTTCATCCACACACTTTATTTTAATTAATAATTCTATGTTTTGAAATTAAAATTATTTTTATAAATATTAATAATAATACCCATGGATTTCTGGGGTTTATTTTTAAATTTTACTATATATTTATTTGTTAGTTTTTAGAATTTTGTGTTTCACTTAAGTTTTTAAATCTAGAGTTTCTTATTTTAGAGTTTCTTTAGTACATACAAAACAAAATGTATCAAAAAATATATATAAGGTTGTTCAACATGCACCAGACAATCCCTCTTTATACACCACATGCAATGCTTATAAATATAAGAATATAAAATTAAGCTAACCAACTCAAAAAAGGGAAAGAAATAGAAACTATCATTCAATTATGTGTACTTCCCTATTTTTCGTCTTTCATCAGAGTTATAGTGTGTTGAATTCGATAGTAAACTTAACTGGGCTCGTTTAAGTTATAAATTGAATGTTGAGGAATTATTTGTCAGTTCTAGTTATTAAAATTTGTTAAGTCTTTGAGACAAAAAAATAATAAAAATCTCTAGAATTAGATGACCTGGGGAATTGATTATTAATTAGTAGCAATAATATTGTATAAAACTAATTCATGTGGAGAATGTTAGTTACATTTGATGAGTCTGGATAAAAATAGTTTGGACTAGTTGATTTGATGTGTTGTTTTGAACAACTAGCTTGGATGATGCTCAAAATTCCACTCCAAATTAAAGAGCTACCCTAGTTAGTAAATTGAAATTAAAATATGAAAATTACACGGGTTAACAAATATATAATAATCAAATAAGCTAATATCAAACGAGTTTAATGATCTTATTAAAATTTGATGTCAGCAATTATTGGCGAATTTTTTTCTAGCTCATTTTCTTCTTCTATAAGGTACATCTATATATTTAGATATTTATTATAAATCTCAACATGAAACATTTTTCTTTAATAAGAAAGTTGATTTTTCTGCAGTTGCATTTTGTAATGATCGTTGCAAGTGTGGAAGGGAGAAATTAATGATTGTGATTATCACAAAAGGGTGTGACGAAGGGGATTGCAAAGAATTGTGTACAGGATTTTATAAAGGAATTGGATCATACAACCTCAATGAAATGGGCATTACCGTTGTAATTGCACCAACAATTACCTCATCAATCTTTGTACTTTATATTCATCATGTGATAATATCCATGCTAATTGTATATGAACTATAAAGTTATTGATTTTGGCAAGTATTTTAAATTATTATAAGCACAAATATATGTTTATATCTTTTTCAATATGCGACAAGCAAATTAAATATGTTCACTACTCAACTTATATAATTTAGAGTATGGACTTAATCTTTATGATATATATATAATAGGGGAAGGTCTTCGGTTAGGCAGGCCTAAATGATTTAGGCGGGTTTTATCCATTAACTCAATATTTAGGCGGGTTTTATCCATTAACCCAAGCCCAAACCCATTTAATATACCCTATTTGGGATGGGTGAACCCATTTGGGTAGGATAAAATCTGCTTAAACCGTTTAGGCCTGCCTAACGCAAGTTTTTGCCATATAATAGCAATTTATGTTCACTCTATAAGCAAGTTGTTTGTTGTTATTTTGGGAATAGAAGTATGGAGGAGAGAAAGTGGTTGTGGGGAGGGTTTAGGAAGAAATGTGTGGAGGAGAAGTAAAAAGAGTGAAATGAAAAGACGATGATGACTGAAGTTAGATGAAACCGGCCTATTTGGCACATTGAAATAAGTATAACCCAACATATATTGATAAGACTTATTTCTTTATATTGAAATGGGGCAATTGTATTGTACTGAAACAGAATTAATTATACTTTATTGAAAGACACTTGTACCTAAATTAATGAATTATGAATGTTTAATTATATTTCATCATTAGTTTAAATGCAAGTGCTGATGTTTCAGTTTCATTAAAATTGATGGAGTTGTAACATATCTATATATATATATTTTTGTCGCTGCAAAACGGACTTTCAGTCGGCTGATATGAGGGCTAATGATTTGTTTTTGCATTGTGCAGATCTTTCTGTTCCATAAAAAAAGAATGGGAAAACTATGGATTTTACCCCAATCTATTGGTCAACCCTTAATTTTACCCCAATCTTTCTCTGTTATGTAATTTTACCCTAATCTTTAATTCTATTAGTTAAAAATACCCTCGGTTAAAAATAGTGTTAAAATATGGAGACTTATACGTTATATTTAAGTGGTGGCAGTTGACATGGAATTTTCAATTAATGAGTCACAATTCTTTCAATTTTTTTTTAAATCTTCCTACAAATCGTACAAACCTACCTTTATAACCCCATTACCAAAAATCCCAAATAAAGAACTCCGCTTGCAAATTTAGAGTACATGTATAAAAATTTTGTTTTTCTTAATGTAATTTTTTCTTCTTCCTATATCTCAAATTTTGTTTACTTATTATTTTTTGGATAGGGGGTTGAACCCAAATTTAAAAATGAATCATCGAGCAATATTTTCAAGAAATTTAGCACATGACTTGATCTAGAAACATAGAAAACTTGAAAATTAATATTAAAACAGTTTCAACAAATTAAGCAGAAAAAACAAAACACTCAATCCCATCAATTTCTTGACAACTATGAAAACTTATAGCATCAAGGACATCTCTGCAAATAGAATTCCAAATTCATTGCAATGAAGAGCCACAGATAGTCTCAAAAAAAAAAAAAAAAAACACATAAGGCTACAGAGTTTATCAAGGCAGCTTAGCACCTGTTGTGCACAGCCCAGAGATACTTCTATCCCCAATTGCTCAATGCCAAGTCTCCCAATCACTGGTTACATAAACATTGAACAAGTAAAATGCTATCTACATTGTTTACATTTATAGATTAACAAACAAAAAAAAGAGGGGTTAATTTCATATAATGCCAGCAATCCATATAATCATTAAACCTCCATCCAAAAATAAAAAGTAGAGATATAAGATCTCCATCCAACTATTAAACAAAAAAGAATTGTTGTTTATAATCTCTCCAAATTTGAGCATCAGCATCACTCTGCTTCCCAAAAAAATGACATGCTTAAATCTGTAAAAAATAGAATACCATGGTTATGAGGCTAAATTTCAAAGAAATGATAAAATAAAAACAAAAAAAAAAATTGAATACCATGATTAAGAAGTTGGTGGTATAATCTCGTGGAGCACTTGGTTACTTCGAGTGGCACTCTCAATTTCCTGTGTTCTCTGCACTCTTTTGCACTTGGCTCCAGCTGATTGTTTCTTGGGTCTTCCACCTTTTCTCCTAAGAGACTGCTCGCTAGCACTTGCTTGAACTTGCGACTCAGGCACCTTGCATGTCCTAACATTATGGCCAACTTCTTTGCATCTGGTACATGCAATCCTAACTCCCTTGTTCGACAACTTCTGCTTTCCCTGTTGTGATTCCTCGCTAATATCTTTTCTTCTATTCTTCTTTGGTCTTCCAGGGGGCCGAACATATGGTGGAGGTATTAAAGGAAGGCATTCTACATCGGGCCACTCAATACGCCCGCTAATAGGAGTTAGATAATACTTATATGCAGCAAGACAAGTTGTCTTGTGATAGAATTCATCCATGTAGCCGTAAACATCCTCTCTAAGATAATTAATACAAGCAATCCCATGGATGCATGGAATTCCCGTTAAAGTCCACGATCTGCAGCTACATTCTCTAGTCATTAGGTGAACAACAAAAATGTGTTCAGAGCAATGAACTTCAAATTTCTTCTCCAATGCTGGTTTTACTAAACACCCCATAACGAGTTTCTATTTTTTATCAATATTCTTGATGACACTGGGACAAAGTACATTCGAAGAGCGGTGCAAAACATCAAAAATTCTGGTAGTTCTTGTCATTAATCTCATCCGTATACCCTCTAACATGTCAATGATAGGCATATCTCTGCACTTGAGTATAAAACTGTTAAATGACTCACAAATATTATTGTGAATTAAGTCTGTCTTCGTATGTGATGAGATTAAAGAATTGCAGAATCTTCGAGGTTCTTGATCCATGAAGGCTTGGTACGCTGCATCTGAAATATTTCTCATTTTGGTCATTTGAACTTTGAATTCACTCTCGTTTGTACACATAACTGCTGCCCAAAATATGTCTCTAAGTTTGGGACCTCCGAACTGTTTCTTCCAATTTTGTAGAATATGTCTTGCACAGTGTCTATGCTCTGCATGAGGTGCCTTATCTATGATGCCATTTATTATACCCTGCATTTTTTTAAAAATAATAATAATAAATTTAAGAGTCAATGAATAAATAACAAATGTTAGCATAAATAAAGCTTACCCGATGTTTGTCACTCATGAAAGTCCAACCTAATCCGTCGATGATATTAAGATCTTCAAATAGGTGGCTGAAAAACCATGTCCATGCATTTTGACATTCTTTTTCGACTACTGCCCATGCTATAGGCCACATCTTACTATTAGCATCTATTGAGATTGCACTCAGTAACGCACCACCCACTGCAGTCTTCAAAAAACAAGCATCAAAGCAAATCAATTTTCTACATCCAACCAAAAAGCCCTTTCGTAATGCCGAAAAACCGATGTAAGCTCTCTCAAATACTGGTTCATCCTTTTCATTCAGATGTGATTTCAGTAAGAATTTTCCTTCCCTATCATTGGATTGCAGATGAGCAAAGTATGACCCCAATTTTGCATAGTGACTCTCAAAAGAACCCACCAATTGCTTCATAGCTTTTGCTTTACCTTTATAACAAAGATCCTCCGTGATATTGATTCCATATTTTGTATATATGTCATCAATAATATCCTTTGCAGGATAATTCTTATTCCTCTTCAAATCTGGCAAAATAATGCTAGCTAGCCAATCACTACTAGCTTGTCGGTTGTAGTTCTTTCGAACACAAGTATGCTCGTTTCTAATTGTTTTTATCATAAAAGTTGACTCATATCCCATTTTACTCGCATACATCATCCACGGGCAATTCCCATCACACCTCGCTTCAAGTTTTTTTTCTTCAGACTTCTTCCATCCAATGTTGTAGCCATTTTCAATGGCCCAATTTCGAATTGCTACTTTGCATTCATTGAAATCTTTAAATTTCATACCAACCTCAAACATAAAATTCTTCAATTCGGTGGTGCTGGAATCAAATGTCATTGTTCTTCGTGAACGTTTACTCCTCCTATATCCCACTTCTTCTATATCAGATTCTAAAGAAGCGTATGAATCACCAGAAGACTCATACTCTGATATGACTTCATCACAAAATTTATCTTCAACAACCAGCTCTTTTAATGGTTTATCCCTTGGACAATCCTCAGCTACCAGTGTCTCACCATCTATATCGCAATTTTGCTCATTAAATCGTTCATCTTCTAAATCATTCCAATCTGACTCATATTCAAGATCCTTGTCCATGACCTACAATAATTTAGCACATCTATTATAAGCTTGATTAATAAATCTATTAAGAAATCATCATAGAAGATTTAGCACTCATATTATATACATAAAAAATCAACACTATGAATGAAGATGTGTGCCACGATGGATACCTAATAGAATCTATTGTTTAATATAGAGAAAGAATAATGATCTTGTTTTTCTAACTCTCATCCATTCTGTCCTTAAAATCTCTGTGTAAGGTCAATTTAGTTTTTCAATTGGTCCATTTTTGTATGAATATGTATATTCTTCCTTCTCCAAGAGGATCAGGGCTATGAATATATAAGCAAAGTTGACCTATATGATTTCGACTCTGATATTCTTTCTACTGGTATAGAACTTACTTGAGAAAGATAGTAATATTAAACATTTGAAACTATGATTTCAAATATCTATGTATTATTATATGGGCATGCACCCATCATATCTTTTTCCCAGAATTAATTATCACTATTCATATAAATCACCATTATCATCATACTCACCGAGTGGGAATGAGGCATTTTGTTATTCACAGCTTGCTTTGATGATGGTGACTTTGTGTGAGATAATCACCGATACATCAGTTGACCCTACACACGTGAACTTCAATTTCTACAGTCGTGACTTGTTGATTCCGGTGTGGCGCGCGACTTTCTGGCGTACTCCAATTTCAATATGGGGATGCGATGATTTTTGGGAGCGGGGTTTTGGTTTTGGGGTTATAGTTGATTTGGGGTTTTTGGTTTTGGGGTATAAAGGACGATTTGTAGGAAGATTTAAAAAAAAATTGAAAGAATTGTGACTCATTAATTGAAAATTCCATGTCAACTGCCACCACATCAAATATAACGTATGAGTCACCATATTTTAACACTATTTTTAACCGAGGGTATTTTTAACTAACATAATTAAAGATTATGGTAAAATTACATAACAGAGAAAGATTGGGGTAAAATTTAGGGTTGACCAATAGATTGGGGTAAAATCCATAGTTTTCCCAAAAAGAATTTAATGCTACATCCATCACTTCTTTATTCTACTAATTAATAATGTTTTTAATTCCCCTTTCTCGTAAACTATATATACACCATTGTCTCCAAATTGTGAGTACGAATTCTATGTCAAATATAAGATACTATAAGGCAAATTCGAAAATTTATCAAAAAAATTTGAGTTTGAAATTTTATCCCAACTTTTGCATAGTCACGAGGTTTATTACTTCGATATATATATATTTTTTTCCTAAGAAATGGGGATCGACAATTAAAATAAAAAAATTACAACATCTAAATCTCTACATCCTTTGTCCCAAAATCCCGTAGCCCTAAATCCTATCTCCCCCTCCGTTCTCGACCAAATCGGCAATCTGGTGCTAAAACCTTATTCCAATGGTAGTGTTTATTAACGATATTCATATCGTATCTCATAGATAGATATAGATATGTATCTTTAGGGTTTATGTTTATCTTTTTAGATCTTTTTCATATCTTTGTAAACTCTATTTATAGTTGTTTCAATAAAGTTTATTTTCACAGCAATTATTCAAACCCTATCATGGTATCAGTCTGATACGATCCTCTCCCCCTCGATCGTCTCTTCTTTTTTTTTTTCCCGCACGTATTCAACGTGCGATTGATTTTTTTAGCCGCATCATTCCGATTCGCGGCTTCCGCGGGCAGCCACCTCTCGCAGCCCATCGTTCAGATCGTGTCTTCCCCGAGCAGCACGACGCTGCGTGATTTTTTGGCAGCCCAGCGCGTTCAACAGCGCATACTTCCGCTTCTCCATCGCGGCACACCAATCCGATCTCCGTCGCTACACGTCTACAGCAGCACGTCATCTGCCTTCCACCCGCTGCCATGGCTCTGGATTCCGATTCTCTTCCGCTTTCGACGCTTGTTCATATGATAACAATCAAGTTATCCTCGTCGATTTTTCTCCTGTGGCGTTCCCAAGTTGTGCCGCTACTGACTTGCCAAGATCTCTTGAAGTATGTCGATGGCTCTGTTAATCCACCATCGCCGACTCTTGCCTCGTCATCTGGTAACCCATCGCCGAATCCCGCCTATGCGCCTTGGTTGCATCAAGATCAGAAACTTCTCAGTTTGCTGCTTTCAACCCTAACTGAGGAGGCCATGGCTGAGGTTCTCGGCTGTTCAACCTCCCGTGCCGTTTGGACAGCGCTGGAAAGGGCGTTCAACAACAAGTCGAAAACGCACGAGCTCCATCTCAGGGATGAACTGCAAAGTCTCAAGCGCGGCTCTCGCTCTGTCTCTGAGTACGCCAAGGCATTCAAATCCATCTATGATCAATTGGCTGCTATCGGGCGCCCCGTCGATGACACGGACAAGGCAAACTGGTTCCTTCGTGGTCTTGGCCCGGCTTTTTCTGCTTTTTCTATTGCGCAGATGGCTCTTACTCATCTTCCGACCTTTCGTGATCTCATATCCAAGGCAGAAAGTTTTTCTCTTTTTCAGGACTCTATGGACCCTACTTCGGTCTCTCCGGCTGCGTTTTATGGGCAAACTCAGAGAAAGTCTTCCTCACAAGGCCGTGGCTCTAGCACCTCTAGCAGTTCTCGCAACAACTCCTCAAATCTTCCAAACGTGGTCGCGGGCGTTCGAACAATTGGCGTCCTCCGTATTGCCAGATATGTTGTCAAAACGGACACTATGCCACCTATTGTCCTGATCGCTACTCGCAGGCTCCGAAGGCTAACATTGCTGAAGCTTTTCAAACAAACTACTCGCTTTCTCCGGCAAACACCTCCGATTGGTATGTCGACACAGGCGCCTCGGCTCATATGACTCCTGATATTGGCAGTCTTGACACCGCCCAATCATACCCCGGCCCCGATCAAGTAGTTGTTGGTAATGGTGCTATTTTACCTATTTCTCATATTGGTTCTACTCAATTTTTGAATTCTCTCAAGCTTCTTGATGTTTTGGTTGTTCCATCCTTAACTAAAAAGTTACTGTCTGTCAGTAAACTAACTTCTGATTATCCGGTTGACATTTTTTTTTCTAATAAATATTTCACCATTCAACATCGTCACACAAAGGATGTTCTTGCCCGAGGTCGTCGCAATGAGGGTCTTTACACCCTTGATCACTTTCAACAATCATTTCTCTCTCAGCTCAAAGGGAATGTTCTTCGTGCCTCCTTCGAATTATGGTATGTCGTCTTGGTCATGTATCTTTTGATCCCATTAATATGTTATGTAAACAGGGACATATTTCAGTTACTTCCAGTTTACCTAAACCACTATTTTGTTCTCCTTGTCAATGTGCTAAAAGTGCTCGTTTACCGTTTCAATTAAATGAAAAACGTTCCTTTTGCATTTTAGATCTTATTCACTGTGATCTATGGGGCCCTGCGCCTATTACCTCTTCTGCTGGTTTTCGTTATTATGTTATTTTTATTGACGACTTCAGTCGATTTACGTGGTTTTATCCATTGCATCGGAAATCGGATTTCTTTGTACATCTCAAGATCTTTGTGGCTTTCGTAGAAAATCAATTTTCAGCAACCGTCAAACGCTTTCAAAGCGATGGTGGTTCGGAATTCACTAACCATGCAGTTCGAGACTTTTTTCTTGCAAAGGGTATTCATCACACTTTATCATGTCCATATACGCCTGCTCAGAATGGTCGCGCTGAGCGTAAGCATCGCCATCTCACTGAAACGGGTATTACTTTGCTATTTTAATCTAATCTTCCACTTCATTTATGGGTTGATGATTTTTCTACTGCCACTTATGTTATTAATCGACTTCCCACTGCTCCCTTGGAAGGAATTTCTCCTTTTCAGGCGCTGTATGGCTCTCCTCCTAATTATGGGAATTTTCACCCATTCGGATGCCGCGTATATTTTTGTCTTCGCGACTATGCTGCAAATAAATTCTCTCCCCACAGCTTTCCTTGTGTTTTCACTGGGTATTCTTCACGCCACAAAGGTTTCAAATGTCTCGATACTGCTACTTCAAAAGTTTACATAACCAAACATGCCCGTTTCAACGAAGCTCTATTTCCTATGGCTCAGAACACCGTCGGTACATCCATGTCTCACATTGATATTTCTTCTTTTATTGAGCCTGTTTTTCAGAATTCTTCGACCACGGCTCCTTAGCGCCAATGTGCAGCACCCGCACCTGCCCTGCCGTTATCACACAAGCCCTGCTCTATTTGTCCGGTCGATGCCGAAGCTGCTCCAGCCGCACCCTCGCCACCTCAACCAGTCGATCCACCACATGCCGACCCTATAGCGGATGAGCAGCCACATCAGCCGCCTCCTCATCCTATGATCACATGAGCCAGAGCTGGTGTTTTTAAGCCCCGTCACCTGGCATTCTCTACCAACACAGCGCTGCATCTCGCCCTGCTGGACACAGCCGAACCCCGCAGCTACAAGACAGCCATTAAAGATCCCGTATGGCGCGCAGCTATGTCTGAAGAGATGTGCGCGTTGCATCAGAATAATACTTGGAGTTTGGTCCCGCGACCTCCGAAGACAAACATTGTGGGATAAAAATGGGTTTTTCGAACAAAGTTTCGCTCCGATGGGTCTATTGAACGCCACAAAGCTCGCCTCGTCGCTCAGGGCTTCTCTCAAATTTCGGGTATGGACTTCTCACACACCTTTAGTCCTGTTGTCAAGGCCACCACCATCCGTATTATATTATCACTTGCTGTTCATCATGGTTGGAACCTTCATCAGCTTGATGTTAAAAATGCATTTTTAAACGGTGTCTTATCCTCACCCGTCTACATGGAACAGCCGCCGGGTTTCGCAGATGCGTCTCACCCTGATTATGTCTGTCGCCTGTCTAAAGCTCTGTATGGTCTTAAAGAGGCACCGCGCGCTTGGTTTCATTTAGCTCCTTTTTATTTTCGCTAGGGTTTTCATGCAGTCGTTCGGATACATCTCTGTTTATCTACACCCGCGGCACATCCTCATTATTTCTCCTTGTTTATGTTGATGATATCATTTTAACAGGTAATAACTCATCTCATATTTCGGATTTTATTCGGCGCATGCACTCTGAATTCGCCATTAAAGATATCTTGATATTTTTCCAAATTTAAAATCAAAAACCTAGTTGATGGAATTAATGATGTTGTCTGTGGAAATGATTGTAAAAATAAAGAGAAGTTAAAACATAATATTGTACCAGTAAAATCAAATAAATATTTTTACAAATCTCTCCAATTATAACACTCTGACTTCCAAAAAATGTATTAAAAAAATACTAAAATATTATACATTTTATATATAATTGAATATATCTTATATCCTGCATGCCCTGTTCACTCTTGCAAATATTCTTTAACCTCTATCAACAGTGGAATGTAGAGAACTTTTGTAATTAAATTTACAGCATAAAATTCACTCTTCGACTCATTGGATGATCGAGTTTGACTAAGCACAAGTTTAACCATATGTTGCGATCAATTAAATATGTTTGCAAGCATGCATATATGTCTTTATTTTTAGATTATGCGACGCTAATTAATTTGTTTGTGTACGACTTATATAATTTCTTTTCAGACAATAGGGAATGCAATATATTGGTATTTTGATGGAAGTAGTGATTTTCAAAAGATAAATATTAATTATAAATGAGCCACCACGAAACTGTTCAAATTTCTTTTGCCACAAGTCTCTTTTCATATCCCTCACTCATAATAACCGATTCAGTTTTCTTTTGCTTTTCATTTATTTTTATTTTTTTTAATTAGAGTACAATATTATATTTTAATATGTGAAAGTGTCCAATCTATTTAGTATATATTAAAATAAAATAAGTCTAATAATAATCATTCCCGTCAAAATCAATATTAATATTTTGATCGATCTATTTATATATATATATTAAAAGAAAGCGATATATATTTCTTATATCAATATACAACAATTTTAATATCTGATAATAATCTTATAGTATATATATTTTCTTGTAAATATTACATCTTCACCAATTTATTTTATTTTACTAATATTTTAAATAGTACTAATATAATATTTTCATTAGGGATGTCAATAAAGCCCGAAACCGATGGGTCAGCCCAAAACCGGTGGGCTAAAATGCGGGTTAGGGTAAAAAAAATTCAACCCGAAATTATTTTTAACCGAACGGGTTAAACCCGACGGGATGGCGGCCCGAACGGGTTGAGCCCGGTGGGTTGCGGGTCGGCCCGTAGGTCCGACAATATTTAATGATATATATATAATATTTATTATTCTATTTATCTAATATTATTTATATCCTAATATACCCATTAATTATACACCTAATTCCCAAAACCTAATTTTCCGTCACACAAAATCCCATATATCTCTCCCAGTGACGTAGTCCGTTACCCTCAAATCAAAAAATTCCTTCTCTCTTCCTCTTTCACTGTCTTCCACTCGTCACTCTCTAATTAGCGTACCTACTCATTTCTTCCTTTCAAATACCTTTAGTCTCTTATTGTTATGTTCACCCAAGTGAAAGCTACATTTAATTTTATAATCCTATTTTATTATTTTATATGTTGAAGAATGTGCTTCTATTACTTAAATTAGTTGGTATATAAGGATTGATGTTTTATTTTTTAAACTAAGATTGGACAACCCTTTATCCACTTATCACTATTTTTTTGTGAAGATATTGTTGTTTGATGTCTTTTATTTATGTTAGTTCATCATTTTCTTTTCTATTTTGTTTTAGGGGTTGTTAAAATATTTTAAAAAAATCTTTACAAAAATAAACTCGTAAATCTTGTCAACCCGACGGGTCAGCCCGAAAACCGGTGGGTTAGGGTTAGGTTCAAGAATTTTTAACCCGATAAAAATTCAGCCCGATTCAACCCGGACCGAATAGCCCGCAGCCCGATAGGGTTAGCCCGAAACCCGATGGGTCAGCCCGATTGACATCCCTAATTTTCATGCATATTTTCACCATACTCTTTTGTTTGTTGGTTGTATGTTTTTTTTTATAATTAAACTTATAATGTTATAAATATATAATTTAGAGAATTATTCATGTTATGATTATAATAACATAAAATATTGATGAATATAATTAAAATATATTTTTGAATAATTACTATAATATATATATATATATATATATATATATATAATTTTATTAATTATATTTTATATTATAACAAAACGTGCGGGTGTAAAGTAAAGTTGGTAAATAAATATTATTATTAAATTTGTAACATTAAGGAACAGAAAGATCGGCACAATGCAAATAGACATCATTTCCCCTCATACTAACGGAATCATAGTCCGTTTTGCAGCGATTCATGGCCTCAGGAACCATTACGTCGGTGAAGCAATCCCCTCTAACCACACCTTTTAATATTTGATCGCAGCAGTCAAAATCGACGTTTTGTCCAATGGGTGTATCAAAATTTGAACACAATGCTGCAAATATTCCATCCCTACACCCTGCTGATAGATTATTGTAAGAATCCTTTCCAAGTGCCCCTGCACTAATTTCCACCACTAATGCTCCTACTCCTATCACAAACAATATGATTTTTACTGTTTTCTTTAATTCAGAATTCATTATGCCAGCCACTAAATATAGATGCGTTAGCTTGTCTACTGAGGTCTGAGGATGAATATTTATTTGTTCACACACACACATATATATATATATATAGGCTAGGACTTTTATGGTCATGAGATAAAGTCATTTATGTACAAGTGTCTTTCATAAATTGAAATGGAATTAAATCTACATGCTAATTTTTCGAATTCAGTTACCAAATCAAATGCCCCACGATTTTTTTCATTATTATCATATAAATTAGAAAGAGAAAATGCACCACGATTTATTCCATAATCATAAGTTAATCGTTATCATTGTTTATGGCTTTGTGTGTCATTGTAAGGTTATTCTATCAACTTCCACTAATATATTATTGTTAAATGTATAAACAAATTTAATTATTCGTATAATGATATTGAATAAAGATAACAATGATCTTAAACGTGTATTATAAATCAATTAATATTAAAATGATAATTTTGATAAAATGATATTTAATACAGGTAACAATGATAAAATAAACAGCGTACAATGCTACATATTAACTGAGTTCACACAATTAAGAAAATAAATAAATAATTATCAATCCATTAAACAAGAATTCGAACAATTATACATTAATTCAAAAATAATGACACTCATCTAAAATAACAATGATAATTGCATATGACACAAAATAATGAAATATGCTCGTGAAGGCGATCCACCAAGTGACAGTCGGATCGATCATCTGCGTGCCTTACATCCAGCGCTGCGTAGCCACACGACATTTACTAAAAAAAAAAATAATACATAATTATCAGTGAAGTGAAGGAATGAATAAGTGCAAAATAAAATGCAAACTAGAATTTCTTATTCTTACGCCTTCTATATTTGATTTGAATGGTGCTCAAGAAATAATCTTGCTAGGCCTGCTATTTAATTATAACAAAATGGTGACACTGGATGGTACCAAATTTTTGTTGTAACAAACTTTCCTTTGTTGCCACCTTGCCTGCCATTCTCAAATTCGTTCTGCCGAAGAAAAAAGAAATGCCTCTCTACATAGTTTCTTGAATTGAAATATTGATGGGCTAGAAGAATGCGCTGGTTTTTTTTTTTTTTTTTTAAATATTTGGGCTCCTTTTCTATAAATCTTATAGGCTAAATGAATTAATATGATGGGGTTTATTGCAAGTTGGGCCTCCTATCCCTCTAATTAAGTTGTAAATGGGCTCAGTGGTACACTGAATTGGGCTGCTTCAATAAAAAAAATTGTTGGGCTGTTCTCAATTAATTCATTCGGGCTACGACGCAGAATGGGCTGAGACATCCAAATGAAAAGGTTATTGAGCCACAAAAAGATAAGGATCTTTGAAAATAGGTTACTAGTTTAAATGAAGTTGGGCCCTAATAAGTTCTCCAATAAATCATTTAATAAATTCAAATCAAGCGCAATAATTCTTTTATACAAGTATAACTATAAATTTTTTACGACCAATTAAAACACGTCACTTAGATTTAAAATATTAAATACCAATTTATTTATAATTTAGGAACTTAATTAAATAAAATTTCTAAATTAAATAAATTAAAAAGAATATTTAATATATAAATGCAATTGTCCAATAAAGAGCCAACACATGTCAAACTCATCATGCGTGTGAAGTGTATAACACAACTTAATGAACGAATGAGATCGCGCCACTTACACCTTAAATCTCTCAATTTTGCTTATAAATACAAGGCATAGTTGAAGAGAAAATCATAAGTTAGAGGTCCACAAACTTGAAGAGCTCAAGCTTGAAGAAAGAATTCTCTCCTAGCTCAATTTTGCTTATAAATACAAGGCATAGTTGAAGAGAAAATAATAAATTAGAGGTCCACAAACTTGAAGAGCTCAAGCTTGAAGTCCTACCAAAAGCTTTCATGGAGCTTTAAACAGATCCTGACACGTGAGGAGAGGGACAAGCTGCGAGCGCCAGAGGAGGAAATTTGATGACGACAACTTAATCGTGATCATATGCACGAGTGTTGACAGCGGCAGCGGGTCGTCGGGGGCCATGGCGCGAGCGAGAGAAGCGTGAGGGAGAGGGACATGAGGGAATAGGGTTTAGGATCAAATTTAGATGGCTGATACCATGATAGGATTTTCCGCAAACGTAAATGATTTTATTAATGAATATAAATAGAGTACAAGAAGATATGAAAATATCTAAAAGATATGAAAATACAAGAAACCCTAGATACTAGAATATCTAGGGGTGTAATCGAACCGAGTCGAGTCGAGTAGTGTCGTGCTCAAGTTTGACTCGTTTAGTTTCGAGTCGAGCTTCGAGCTTTTTTATCGAATACTTTGATGTTCACGAACTTTATCGAACTTTTATCGAGCCTAAACAAACTTTCTAAATTTAGAATATATTTAATATTTTCATTATTATTTTGAATAAAAAAGTCATTTATTCCAAAAATAATATCATATTAATGCTCAAATTCTACATTTTTTTAATTATTAGATAGATTTATCATTATTGTTATTCTTAAATCATGAAAATATTATTTTTATAAAAGTAATTATTTTATAAATATTACTAATTTTAGCTAACGAGCCTGCTCACGAGCTCACAAGTCGAATACTATGATGCTCAAGTTTGGTTCATTTAATAAACGAGCTTTATTAAACGAACTCGAACGAGCTTTTATCGAGTCGAGATCCGAGTAGCTCACGAACAGTTTGGTTCATTTACACCCCTAAGAATATCTAAGATAATATTCTATCACATACCATTACAACTTCGATTTAATTTCAAAACACATGCTCATTTCTTAATTGACTGTTTTTGCAGTTGATAAGCTCATATTTATACTCACTTATCTATAATTTTCTCCATTGTTTCAAGTGTTTTATGTTATGTTTTTACTTATTTCTGTGCATGAGTCTACTTTAGAGGGTGTTATGCCTTTGATGGGTGAATTTTGCAGGTTTTAGGCCAAATTCATTGAAAACCCGTACCGAAAGCAGCAGATGTTCAAAGGAACAGTCACGACTTCTTCCACAGATAGAATCTGAGCTAATGGAGCACATGGATGGAAAGATCTTTGAATTATCTTTCCAACGCAACTGGAATCGGGTCAATCGGAGTTCGGGAGAGGAAGTTATGGCCAAAACCGTGAGACTGCGCAGACAGATGCATCCGTGTCGAGAGACAGGATTTCTGTCGACCGACAGGATTCCTGTCGATCGAAATTCCCTCTGTCGAGCGACACAAGAGCCCGAAAAAGCTATTTTGGGCCTGTTTTGGCAGTTTTTGCTATTTTGACACAATACTCAAATTAGGTCTTTTTCCCCCTCTATAAATAAGAACTCTTAGGCACGAAATTGGGACTTATCATCTATCTTTTAAGTTGTTTTTACCTTGGATTTACATTGAGCTTTGGAGTTTTTCAAGACATTGAAGGTTCCTCTTCATTTGTAAGTTCATTAATAATATGTTTCTTTACTTTCTAGTCATGATTTGTGGCTAGAACCCTAAACAGGTTCTAGGGTTATGATTTCTTTTCTGATGCATGTTTAATTGATATCAACTCATATAGCATGGATTAATTCTCTGATTTAATTTTATAATCTAGATTAAAAGAAGGACCGAGAGGTGAATAGAGATCTAGGTTTATAGTTAATAATTGATGGATCGAGAGATGAAAATTGTTAACAGGAAGAGAGAATTAATTATGTTTGTTTTCTGTCTCAAAAGGAAGAAACCTACATAGGAATAATTAGATAATTATTGAGATTAATTAATTTGGTGTTCTTGAGACCGAGAGGAGATAGTCACTAATTAATAATCTAGGGTTTAATTGCCTGACCAAGGAATTTAATCCATCAAAATCTATGTTTTCCCCATTGCTGAGTTGATTGATATTGCATGTTGATGATTAGACTATCTGCCCTAGGATCTGTGCTTTCCTTTAATTGTTTTCAAAACCCTTTATTTTCTGCATTGTCATCTTTAATTTCTAAACAAAACCCCAATTTTCTATTTCCTCAAACATCTATGTTCTAAGAATTATAGCTAGTACTTTAGATTTTTCATTGCACATTCCCTGTGGGATCGACCACCCTTGGGTGTAAAAATTTATTTGCTTAACCGCTTTACTGCAGTTATCA
>JAPKLW010005457.1:0-13739 GCA_026898455.1 Plectranthus barbatus | reverse complement strand
TAGCCTTTGTAGGGCAAGAAGTAAATAGGGACATTGCAGGAGTCTTTTATGTTGAGATTCATGAAGAAACAGAGGAAGGCAGAGTGCTTGGTACTCAATTTCGACGATGGAAGACTTATGACTACATCATGCTTGAACTTTGTTTTGAGGAAAGGATGATTATTATCGCTAGAAAAGGTCTTAACTTCTGGCGTTCCGAAGAAACCTGGGCAAATGAGTGGATGGACCAGCCTTCCTGCACAAAACAATATACTGATCAACAAGTACTTGCTCGATTGCAAGCCATCCGTGCTCACAGGAAGTTTCTTCCATCCCAGACCCTGCCCAGATCATAGTTTGCTCCAGATAAGAAGTCTTTGGCGCACATGGAACTAACCAAATGACAAAGGGCTGCAATGATTGCTTATCGGAAGCGGAAAGCTGCTTATGAGGAGAAATTATGAGTTAGAAGTCTCGAACTAGCCGCGCTCGAAGAAGAAAAAGAGAAGGAGGCCAGGCGACAGGACTATCTCAAAATTATCAACTTTCAGAAAGAATATACTCGAACCGCAACCTCACTTCAAGTCTCTGAAACTCAAGGTTCTGACTCAAATCTCGATCAAAATATAGTGAGTGAGTCCATGGAAGTAGATACCAATGTGGTTCTTGATGTTGCCGCACAAAGAGTTGACGTAGCAGCTCAAGCATCTAAAATTGTTACAGTGGAAAGCGAAGATGGTGAAGCTACTACATTAGCAGGCAGTACTGAAATAGTTGTCTCTGAAAATCCCATTGACGCCGAACCAGTCCAAGTAAGCTTCCAATCTCTTGTCAACATTCTTCATAACGCCCTGCATCAACGCGATATCCAGCAAGCCAGATTCAATGAAGAGGTCTTGAAGAGGTTGCTGATGTCCGAGGAGCAATCTCTGGCGTGAAAACCTCTGTCTCAGAAGTTCAGCAACAAGTTGGTCAAGTCGCTACCAAGATCACACATGTCGAAGAAACCGTGTCTACGGTACAAACAAATGTGACGACTCTCAGCGTCGATCTTGACGCACACAAGTCCTTCTCCGCTTCTGTTTTGGATGCTCTCAAAGAGGGGGAAGAAAGAAGGATTGCTGAACAAGCAAGGATAAAAGCAGAGGAAGCCGAGCTACTGCTGATAGAAAAAGAATTTGAACGAACAATGATGGAACGAAGAATGAAGTTAGTAGAACAACAAAGAGAAGACCAACGGGCACGTAATGAACAGATGGAGAAACTAATGGCCATGACGATGAAGAAAGTTGAATCTCTTGAGAAGCCAAAACCTCCACCAGATGCTCAGAACTAAGGTCATTCTCAAACCTTTTTTTTGGATTTCATCATTTTTATGATTCTGAATTCTGTTTTCCTAGTATGGACAATAGTTGATATACACTCTCTGTGTACTCAACGAAAGATGTTTAAATGGTTGCTGAATGCTTTGCTTGCAATTTTGTTTTTAACTTCTAAGCTAAGTCTCAGCAATCCCTAATAAGCTTTGATCGCACCAAAAAGGGGGAAATTGTTGGGAAAATACTCGTAAATTACCCTTAGGATATTATTGTAAAAGGTTTTGTTGGATCAAACCTTAGTAGACGGTCGATCATTGCTGAACATTAGCATAGCTTAGCAACTGATGTAATGTCCTGTATAGGGTAAAAACATCGAGTTGTAATAGAATAGGCTGATTGGAAATATCTCAGCAAACATCAAACAATGCTAAAGGCCGCCAGCAATAACAGAATGCTAAGGAAATCAGCATTCGACAAACACATCCTAAACTGCTGAAGATGCTAGCAAACCAAATCAGAGTAGCAGATAAAGCACTCGCTGTGCAAGGAGACCAAAAGCATGCTGAAAGAGATCCAGCATCCCGTACCAGCAGAAGCTCAGCAAAGCAAAACAGAACGACTGCTACACCGCCATTCTGACCAACACGCGACGATTAGCCATGTCAGAAGTAGGACGGAAAAGCCTGTCCAAAAGCAGAAAAGTTAGTAAATAGCTACCTGCATTTAAGAGAAAGATCCGTTGTGTTTAAACGGATCTATCGACTCAAACTTCGAGAACATAGCTATAAAAGGCAAGTCAAAGGAAAATGCAAGAGCTACTCACTCTCTAACCAAACTCGATATACGAAAGATTCCAAAAAGCAAAAAGGCAAGAGAGCAGTCCAGTTGAAAGGTACAATCCAGAGATATCCAAAGGCCTTCAACATTCAGAGTGTCTCACTACGTCTGACATTCTTCTGAGTGATTCTTGAACTGGTTCAAGAATCTTCAATAATTGGGATCACTTTCTTTTTAAGGAAAGCATCCAGCAGTCAATTTCTTGTGAAGAAACTGATTAAGGCGGGCACTGAAGCCGAGCACACACAATAGTTCGGAGGGAACTCTAAACTCTTCCAAAGTGAGTGGTGAAAGCGAGTTTTACGAAGGTGCGCCCTTGACTCAGCCGGAGCCACACCAGGAAAGTCCGGGGTATCGGAAGATAGCCGTAAAGCAAAGCAGACAGACCCTCAGAAGGCTGATTGCTTAACAGGAAAGGCAATTCTTTGTACACCGTATACTTTCTAGTCAAATTCTTAGCGATTCGGCTAAGGAGTGGACGTAGATCATTTGATCGAACCACTATAAATTGTGTGTTGTCTTGTTGTTACTGCTTTTCGAGCTATTATGTTTTAAAACCTAGTGACTACGTTACTAGTGTATAACTGAAAAAGGTAACCTAAGAAAACTTTAACCAAGATAGAGTTGAGAATAATTTAAATACAAGAAAACGTAATCTTTCCGCTGCACTTCGTGTGTGTACTTTATTGTAACCACGACGACTCTGATCATAAGGGACCAACAAAGCTCGATATGACAACAACCGAGTTTCTACTTGAAGAGAAAAACCAAAGAAACTTTAAGTTCTAAAGACTAGGTTTTCGTGCTTAAAACTAAGTAAGGCCAGAAATTTAGTTTCTGGAAACTGAGTTTTTCGAAGTAAGATGGTAACTGAAACTGACTTTTGAAAAGTCAGTTTTCAGTTTCAACATTCCAGGAGCACGTGAAACACAAGTGTTCGAAGTTAGACTTGAGTCATCTCAATGTAAAGTCAAAAGTCAGTACGAGGAAACTCAAACTTAGATTCTTCAGACTAAAACTTAGTCTGACAAGAGCAGGTAGAAAGTACACTGCCAAAAAAAAGTAGACGGCAGAGCAGAGCAGAGCAGGAAGAGTGGCTATGATTGGAAACTGAGTTTTTCGAAGTAAGATGGAAACTGAATCTAACTTTGGAAATGTTAGTTTTAAGTTTTAACATTCCAAGAGCACGTGAAACACAAGTGTTCGAAGTCAGACTCGAGTCATCTCAAAGTAAAGTCAAAAGTCAATACGAGGAAACTCAAACTTAGATTCCTCGGACTGAAACTTAGTCTGACAAGAGCAGGTAGAAAGTACACCAGCCAAAAAAAGGTAGATGGCAGAGCAGGCGGAACAGAGCAGGAAGAGTGGCTATGATTGGACGACCCAATCTTTTTCTCTAACGACTGGATCTCACAGTCTAACGGGAAGAATTCAAATTTTTGTCCAAGGCTCCCTATAAATAACTCGACACATTTGCAGAATCATAATCTAAGATCATACGCAAAACTGAGCCGACACTCTGTCAATTTGTCTACTCAAAGCTCTCTGAAATTCCATTTGTTCTAGACACGAGACTTGAGTTTCTAACTCAAATTATATACTCATACACGCATGTGTTTAAGTGCATGAGGTAGAAGCTCTAAGCTAAAGCTACTACTTGGTGAAAAGAGCTTTTCAAAGTTATATTCATAGCAGTCAGTTCTTACTCTGGGAATCTGATTATCACGGGCGTTGCCAACCATACTAAGTTATGGGAAGAACGAGAAAACATTCAATTGTCCAGTTTGAAGGCTGCGGGGTGCGTCCTCACTTCAACCTAAAGAAGGAGTAAGCTTACATAGAGTTTCTGGGCGAGTGACGTCAGCAGACTGAAGGACGAAGGCTTCCGACGGGCTGACCATAGATGGTGAGAAGGCTTGTAATACTGAAACTTAGTGGATTCCCGATTAAGTTCAGACTCAAATCCATGAGCAATCATATTTTCAACAACTCACAGCTCGATATCAAACTATCCCCTTTTTTTTCTTTTTTTCAATTCAATCCACAACTGGCTCACTAGAACATTACTTAAATCAAGGAAAACTTTTCAGGCTCAAAGTGGCTACAAGTGGTCATGTGTAGGGTTAGTGTTTGGGATAAGGCTAAGAAAAGAGATGCCTAAAATCATTTTCACCAAGTCTTACATCAATACAGTCTCGAGAGAGAAATAAGCCAAATTCTAGAATCCAACTGCAAACTCGATCACACATGAAAGAAAAATTCAGGCACAATTCTCACTTGGTTCATTTGTTCTTCCCTAACAATATCCAATCCGAATCAAATAAATCAAGCAAAATCCAAAATCAGAGAGCAACTTATCATGCGGTATTCTCCTATCATTGGCTACTCATCATGCAATCCTAATTTTCTCAATCTCAGTGTAGACCAATCATCAATCAAACAAGTTCATATCAAAGGAAGGAATAGTACATAATCTCAAGTTGCACTTAATGGATTCTGAACTAAGAACAAGTACATGGGAAAATAACAAATACATCAGAACTACCTAACTAAAGCAAATACAACTGAAAGAAAATAACGTACAGGGAAATGAACTGAAATACAGGGAAATAAAATGCAGTACATCAAATCAAAAATAAGCAAGTAAACAATAATGGATTCCATTCCCACAAGTCATCCTCCCCCCAAACTTATTCAACACGAAGGGAAGAATAAGTTTGAAAGTCAGCTAGTAGGAAAGGAATCTAGACCTCACTCCTGCGGTGGTTGCTGATCTCTCGCTGTCCTCCTGTTCCTGCGGCCATAGCGCAGGGCCGGCTCAAAATCTACGAAGTGGTCCTCCATCCGGTGGGTCAGATCTGCCATGGCAATATTGTGGGCGGCGTTGTAATCCTCCTGCTGCCTCCTGATGTCGGCAAGCAGTGTATCCTGCACCAACTGATGATCTCGGACCTCTCTAAGCTCGGTGCGGAAGCTAGCGAAATCTGCCCTCTGCTCCTGCATGAACTGGAGGAAGGGACTCCAATCTGGAACTGCGGTAGAAGAGTCGGCAAATGAAGTAGAAGCTCCACCCACGCCCCCTGCAGTGAAAGGTGGAACAGACTGAAATGGGGGGCATCAGATCGGGGCGGCACGTCTCTCTGCTGCGCAGCCCATCGTCGCTCCTCGGCGAGTCTCTCGGCCTCCTCCTTGCGGGTGCGAACCCGCTGATCCGGCGGTGTACCGGGACGGTGTGATAAACAAGAGGATGGTGGATCAGCTCGGGCGTCGCGGGTCCGATCCATGTGAGCCGGCATGTCCATAAACCAGTTGTCGCGGTACGTAGAGTCCGTGACATGGGTAAGCTCTGGAGCGGGCAGAAGAAACCGGTCGCCATTCGAGAACCGGAGGAAAAGCTCACCACGGAAGGGTATCAGGAAGCGGAACTGCTCCAGCTGGTCAATCCGCAAGGTCCGGTCACCCCCCAGTGGGGTGAAATCATCAACAGGGATCCCAAGATGCCGGGCGATGGGAGTCACGAACCCTCCACTCCAGAAATTGCCCGGAGTGGCACCGGTCTGCCTCTTCCAGTTCTCCATGAGGAAGGCAGCCAAACTGAGGTGGACACCATTCAACATAGCCCAGATGCAGAAAATCTCGCTCCCCCGGGCCTTCCCGTGCTCATTTCTGCCAAAAACGAAAATCCCAAATATCTTCTAAACATAACGGAGCACCGGGTTGTCAATAGCAGTGGCCTTCATGTTGGCCTTGCTGAAGTGGGCTGGGTCGGCCGTAGCAGAGATGGAAGGCCAGAATTCCCCAATCTGGAATTCGGGCGGCTCGTGGTAAAGGCCCCCCCGGCTCACACCCAAATATCCTGTCCAATTGTGTTCTACTGAGCCGGTGTGGCTGCCCTCGAAGCTAAAACTGGATGCCGTTGGGCTCAATGGGGGCCTGGCTGCGGGGCGGCTCTATGATGTGCACTGTGGCGAAGAACTCTAGAACCAGTGGTGGAATAGTGGGCCACCTCTGGGTGATGAAGTGCCCCCAGCCGCATTGGGCGAACAGTCTCTAAACATCGTCCCCTAAGCCCATCTGTCTCAAGTCATCAGCATCAGGGTACCGTGTTGGCTTCAGGTTGAAGCGCTGCATGTGCTGGAAGCGCCGCTGGTGATCGGCAAATGCGAACTCTGGCTCCCAACCAGGCTGCTCCTCGGGGACCAAGTGTTGGTCATTCTCCTCTTCGGCCTCAGACGCCGTATCCTCATGCATCTCCTCATTGGTACCCGAGTTATAATCCTCGTCAGAAGATGTCATCTGCAGCTCTCTACAATAACAACAAACCATAATCAGTCTAAGGAAGCACTAAGAAAGTAACCAACTCCCCCAAACTTGCCTAGTGCAAGTAAATCCACCAAAATCAGGCATTAGCAAGCATGCCCATGACCAAGTAACCACCCAATCATGCAATTTCATACCAAACCCAAGTGCAAAACAACAAACAATAGTCACAGAAGCCATAAAGTACACATGGGGGAGGCAGAAACCAAGCAACAGTAAAGGGGGTATGTATGAATCAAAATCCCAAAATTGAATCACAATAAGGCATGCCCATTCCAAATTGACCACCCAATCATGCAATTAGCACCAAAACCAAGTGGAAAACAAACATCATGAAGCTATTTAAACACTATTAACAATTTGGTAATGTGTGCAACAGTAAAGGGGGTTCAATTGGGGGTGCTCAATTCCTCAACAGTTAAGTATAGCAACAATTAAGCAACATGGAACACACATCGACTCTCCTACAACCTAGAACGAACCAAAGTAACCTGATATATGCAATAAATCGAAGTAAATTCAACAATTCAACCCAAGCACAAAAAGGGGCAAAACTAGGGTTCATAGAGAATTAAGCACAAAGTCAAGTAAATGGGGACCAAAATTGAGAGGAGAGAGGGAGGAGATGTTTACCTTGAGTGGAGAGGAGGAGGGAGACGAAAATTTTGAACGGGGAAGGGGGGGTGATTTCTGGGCGTGCGTGTGTCGAGAGAGAGGGAGAAAAAATGAGGGAGGGGGGGTCTGTTCGTGTTTTAAAACATCAGAATTCGCGCGTCTGTTTCGATCGACAGGCGTGCTGTTGATCAACAGACGCGCATTTTTTTTGAATTTTCTATTTTTTTTATATACTTAAATAAATAAAGCGGAATTTCAAATTTAAATTCAAACAAACTTGTGTCGATCGACAAGATTCCTGTCGATCGACACACTTATTGACCGGACAAAAATTTACAGGACACGACCTTGTCGATCGACACAATTCGTGTCGATCGACAGGCTTATTGTTACCCAATTTTTTGAAATCAACCCCTCTGTCGATCGACAAGATTCCTGTCGATCGAAACAGAGGCTTAAATTTTTGAAAACTGTAATTACAAGCTGGAAAATTTTCTAAGGCATGAAATAAATCCTAAAACACCTAAGACTCGAAAATAGACTCTAAAACTGAAATAAAGCAATAAAATGATGGGTTACCTCCCAACAAGTGCTTCATTTAACGTCATTAGCTCGACGATACCTCGGATCAAGGCCGGTCCAGATAATTGATCACTGTTATTTCTAACATATCAATTATAGAAACAGTGGCAAATAAATTTGTAAACCCTAAGGTTATCGATCCAGGGGAATTGTGTGGGGAAAATATCCTATGTACTAGCTATGATCCTAAGATTCATTGTTTGAGGAATTCAAAATCAGGGTTTTGGTTTTATAAAAGTAAAGATGACAATGCTGAAAGTTAAAGTAGTTTTGAAAGCAAATTTAAAAGAACACAGATTCTAGGGAAGAAATCTTATTACGGATAACATTTAAGAATCAATTAATTTAACAGGTGGAATACTGCAACAATGCTATATTTCCTTGTTTGGCAAATATAACCTAGATTACTAATTAGTGACTATCTCCGCTCGGTCTCAAAGTACACCAAATTAGTCAATCCGATAAGCAAATCAGTTCAATTCCTACAGTCTAGTACATCTGTTTGGATAGTGTAGATTGTATCATGCATTCCTATTCCCACTATCAATATTCATCTCTCGGTCCTTCTATCAATAGCTAGACATCTAAATTAATCGTCACCTCTCGGTCCTTGAATTAATCTAGAATTATAGAATAAACACAGGAATCATGAAACTAATTAATTAATCCTAACATGCATCCATAATAATATCAACCCCTAGAACCCGCTAGGGTTTCTAGCCACTCATCGCAGATAGAAATCCAAAAGAAAACATATTAAATTGCATAAACATAAAGAACTTACAAGAAAATAAAAGGGTTTCGTGTTTCCCAAGTCTCCAAACTCTCAAAACCAAATTGTAGAATGAAAATATGAAAAAGGAATGCTCAAAAATCGAATTTGGTAGGCTATTTATAGAGGTGGATATGTATCCTATCAAATCTAGGGCTAAAGATAAGAATAAATCCAATTTTTATCTGATTTCCGCTCCAGCAGACTCGCTCGCGTCGATCGTGGCTGATCCATGTCGATCGACGTGGCTTTCTGGTCGGCGTCGATCGATGCTGATTGGCGTCTATCGACGCAGCTTCTCGCCCCTTCTGCGCGGTCTCACGGTTTTGGCCATAACTTTCTCCTCCGAACTCCGATTGACCCGATTCCAGTTGCGTTGGAGAGCTAACTCAAAGCATCATCCATTGCCATGTGCCAACAGCCCGAATTCCTCTTGTGGAAGAAATCTTCACTGCTATTCTTACACGTCACTGCTTTCGGAACGACTTTCTCGTGAACTTAGGCCTAAAACCCTACAAAAACACCAAAATGCGCATAATACCACCTAATATAGACTCATGCATAGAATATATATATAAACTCAATAAAACTACATAAAATAGTAGAAAATAATATAGATAGGCGAGTAAAATAATGATCTTATCAATAATGCACTTCCACAGCTCCAATCTGCAGCGGGCTGTAGTAGCGCTTGACTCGGTTGCCATTGACTCGGAAGATTGTGCCATCCTGACCAGCTAACTCCACCACTCCATTGTTGGTAAGGTTGACCACAGTATATGGTCCATTCCACTTGGACTGCAGCTTTCCTGGCATGAAGCGGAGGCGAGAATTGAAGACTAGAACCACATCTCCTTTGTAGAATTGTCGCCTCTTCAGGCCTTGATCATGGAATCTCTTGGCTCGGAGCTTGTAATTCATGGAGTTCTCATTGGCTTCCTCACGGAATTCATCCATCTCATTCAAGTAGGCAGCTCGGCTCTCAGCAGCAGCCTTCCAATTCAGATTCAGCTCCTTCACAGCTCTCCATGCCTTGTGCTCAAGCTCCACAGGAAGATGACAGGACTTACCAAAGACCAACTGGAATGGGGACATCCCAATCGGCGTCTTGAAAGCAGTACGGTAAGCCCACATTGCGTCATCGAGCTTGAATGCCCAATCTTTCTTCATCTTGACAGTCTTCTCGAGGATCCCCTTAATCTCCCTATTGGACAACTCGGCGAGGCCATTCCCTTGAGGATGGTATGGAGTAGTAACCATGTGCTTGACACCATATCGAGCAAGAAGAGCAGAAATAGTTTGGTTCCAGAAATGAGAACCACCATCACTCACCAAGGCTCTAGGAGTGCCGTATCGAGTCACCACATTCTTCTGGAGGAAATTCACCACAACTTTGGAGTCATTGGTGGTCGTCGGAATGGCTTCCACCCACCTAGAAACATAATCAACAGCCAAAAGAATGTAAGTGTACCCTCCTGAATGTGGGAAGGGTCCCATGAAGTCTATCCCCCACACATCGAAGATCTCGACCTCAATCACTGGGGTCTGGGGCATCTCATCCTTCTTTGAAATATTGCCCATCCTCTGGCACCTGTCACAGTTAAAAACAAATGACTTGCAATCGCCATGGATGGTCGGCCAGTAGAACCCACTAGAGAGGACCTTGAAGATGGTCCTGTTGGCAGCAAAGTGGCCACCGCTGGGAGAAGAGTGACAAGCCTCGATGATCTTGAAGAATTCAGACTGAGGCATGCACCCGCGGATAATGGTATCGGCACATCGGCGCCATAGGTACAGGTCTTCCCAATAGTAGAACCGGACCTCCTTCATAAATCTCTTTCTTTCTTGCGGGGTAGACTCCGGAGGGGGAACTCCACTCACCAGATGATTGGCATAGTCAGCGTACCAGGGAGTCTTGTTGCAGTAGTACTCCTTGAGATCCCTATCCTTGCATGCAAAGACATGTTCATCAGGGAAAGTCTCTTGGATCCTCATCTTCTGGTCATCCCCCTCGACTGGATACTCCAACCTGGAGAGATGGTCGGCAATCACATTCTCGCAGCCTTTTCGGTCCTTGATCTCCACATCAAACTCCTGAAGCAACAGGATCCATCTGATCAATCTTGGCTTGGCATCCTGCTTAGCAAACAAAAATTTAATAGCAGCGTGGTCAGTATAAACAACAATTTTTGACCCTATCAAGTAGGGCCGAAATTTATCAAATGCATACACAACAGCCAACATCTCCTTCTCCGTAGTGGTGTAATTGCATTGGGCAGGGTTCATGGTCTTGCTGGCGTAGTGAATGACATGGAAGAGCTTCCCCTTCAGCTGTCCTAGAACCGCTCCAATTGCAAAATCACTAGCATCACACATGAGCACGAAGGGCTCATCCCAATCTGGAGAAGTGAGGACTGGAGCAGTCACCAATGCCTTCTTCAACTGCTCGAAGGCCTTTAAGCATTCTGCATCAAAAACAAAAGAGACATCTTTCTCAAGCAGATTACAAAGAGGTCTAGAGATTTTAGAGAAATCCTGTATAAATCTGCGGTAGAACCCGACATGGCCTAAGAAACTCCGGACTTCCTTCACATTGAGTGGCGGCGGCATCTTCTCGATTGCTGTGATCTTGGCCTTGTCCACTTCCAGACCTTCAGAGGACACCCGATGTCCAAGTACAATCCCTTCCTTCACCATGAAGTGGCACTTCTCCTAATTTAGGCACAAGTTTGTCTCAACACACCTCTCCATCACTGTTGCTAGATTCTGCAAGCAAACATCAAAAGAGCTACCAAAGACAGAAAAGTCATCCATGAAAACCTCCATAATATGCTCAATAAGATCATGAAAAATGGACATCATACACCTCTGAAAAGTAGCAGGTGCATTGCACAAACCAAAAGGCATTCTCCGATAAGCAAAGACTCCATATGGGCAAGTGAAAGCTGTCTTATGCTGATCTTCCGGGGCCACTGCAATTTGGTTATAACCAGAATAACCATCAAGGAAACAGTAATAAGGATAACCTGACAGTCTGTCAAGCATCTGATTGATGAAGGGCAGAGGGAAGTGATCCTTGCTTGTGGTGGCATTCAGAGCTCGGTAGTCGATGCAAAACCGCATCATGTGACTGGTCTCGTCGCCACCTCTTCGCCATCCTCATTCTTCACAATCTGCATTCCCCCCTTCTTGGCCACAGCCTGTGTCGGACTCACCCATTGGCTGTCGGAGATGGGATAGATCATCCCATTGTCTAGAAGCTTCAGTACTTCCTTCTTCACGACTTCTTGCATTATAGGGTTGAGTCTCCTTTGAGCTTGTCTCTTTGGCTTAGCCTCTTCTTCTAAGTTGATCCTATGCTGGCATATTGTTGGACTGATTCATTTGATATCTGCCAGTGTCCATCCAATAGCTGACTTGTGGTCCCTCAAAACTCGTAGCAGCTTCTCCAACTCTGTAGAAGTAAGAAAAGATGAAACAATTAAAGGATAAGTATTGTCAGGACCTAAATAAGCATATTGTAGATGAGAAGGAAGAGGTTTCAGCTCCAAAACAGGTGGTTCGGGCCCTTTTTCAGCCTCAGGTACGGCTGTGTCGGTTGACACAGCCTCTCTGTCGATCGAAACAGAGGCTACTTCTTTCTTCTTCTTTCTCCTGGACTGCATGTCGACTGGGTGATTTTTTGCATTTGTGTCGATCGACACCGACAGGGAGGTAATTTTCCACCTTTCGCCATACTAGCTCTGTCGAGCGAAATAGAGGCATTAGCTCGATTTTTTTCTACTTCCTTCACAAACTGGATCGGCAGAGGCTCCTTTTGGTTCTCCTTTGCCCTAGGTAACTCCTCCTTCACATCTAGCTCCACAATAAAATCCAGAAGCTCGTCATAGGCTTCATCAAGCTCTGAAAAAGAAAATAAGGAGTGGTGAAGACATTGCTCTAGATAATCAGTTTCAGAATGCATAGAAAGTAAAGGAGAAGAAATCACCGGATCAAAACTGTCTATCACATGGCATTCTTCTTTGTAACTCCCATCATCGTGTTTTTGCATGGACTTGAAAATATCGAAGGTCACAGACTCATAGTCGACTCGGAATGTCAGTTTCCCTTCTCGAATATCGATCAGGGCTCCTCCGGTCCTCAGAAACGGTCTCCCCAGAATCAGCGGGATGTTGTGATCCTCCTCCATGTCCAAAACAACGAAGTCAGCCGGGAGTATGAAATCTTTGACTCTTACTAAGATATCCTCCACAATTCCTCTTGGATAAGAGATCGATCTATCAGCCATCTGAAGAGTGATGGTAGTCGGCTTGATATTTCCAATCTCCAGTCTCTTGAAAATGGACAACGGCATCAGATTGATGCTTTCTCCAGAATCGCAAAGCACCCTGCCGAATGTCTCTCCACCTATAACACAAGAAATAGTGAATGAACCCGGATCCTCTCTTTTCAGAGGCAGCTTCTTCTAAATAATAGCACTGCATTCCTCAAACAGGTTCACCGTCTCGTGCTGTAGCATAGGTCTCTTCTGAGCGACCATATCCTTTAGGAAATTGATGTACCCCGGCATCTCCTACAGAGCTTCCACGAGAGGAATATTGATGTGCACCTTCTTCATGTTCTCTAAAAATCGTGCATACCTCTCATTCACCTTCTTCTTGGCAAATCGCTGCGGATACGGCATCAGGGGCAACTTTTCTCCATGACCTAACAGCTGTGTCGATCGACAGGGGTTCTGTCGATCGACAGAACCTCCTGAATTGATTTTTGGTTCTGGACCTCTATTTCGATCGACAGGATTTCTGTCGATCGAAACAGAGGCTTCTGCCTTGGGTTCCTGCTCCTTTTCACTCCCTTCTTCGGCCTCAGATTCGGCCCCTTTGTGTTTGGGTCCCTTGTAAGACTTGTCACCCCTCAAAGTAATGGCATTGACCTGATTTCTCTGATTCTTCGGGTTGGCCTGAGTGTTGCTCGGTAATTGCCCTTATTTATGTTGTGAGCCAAGGGATGCGGCAATCTGGCTGACCTGTGTCTCTATGATCTGAGCATGTTTCTCCACTCTATCAACTTTGGAGTTGATACCTTCCACTTCTTTCTCCAAATTTCCAACTCTCTTATGGGACCCTTGCATGAACTTGGCTAGGATTTCCTCGAGGCTCAGCTTCTTCTTTGGCTCAACATTTTCTCCATTCTCCACATTGAATCCAGCAGGAGGTTGCTCGGCAGCTTCAGGATTTGAATATGAGAAACCTGGGTGATTCCTTGCTTGGTTGGGATTGTAGCCTTGATTGTAGTTCTGATTGTAGCCCTGATTT
>JAPKLW010005456.1:10486-20962 GCA_026898455.1 Plectranthus barbatus | reverse complement strand
ATTTTCTGACTCTCTCCTCTTCCCAGTGCAAGCTAGCATCGATTGGCCCCAGGATACTTGGTCAATTCTTGTAAACAACTCAAATGTGCGTGAAATCTGCATAAACAACCACAAACCAGACCAAACGTAATAATTCCTAAAAGAATATAGATAATATATGGGAACACCACGTAATAATCCAATCTAAGGTCAAAAGTGAGCAAATTCACATCAGTAAAATGCACAAAGTGAGTGTTTATCAACCCCCCAGACTTAAACTATTGTTCGTCCTCGAACAATGAGGAAAACAATTACAAGAAAAAGATAAACACGAGGGGTGCATTAATTGATCATCAACTGTTTCAGACACAAAATGGGGTTGTGATTCCCACACCAATCACTACATCATTTATCAGTTTAGTGCAAACAAACAATTTCAATCCTGGCCTCTACAAGTCCGCTTCTCACAATATAGTGTATCACTCATATTTCACTCAATATGTACGAAAGGTCAGTGTATACTCTCAAACTGTCAACTGCACATCTTTTTCTATCATAAGCTTGCTCATCGTCTAAACTCTCCATTGACTATGGGAGTGCTAGGATAAAGATCAAAAAGGTCTTTATATTAGGTTCTAATGTGGGCACATTGGTGAAGGGCATGGAAAATTTGGCTAAAAGTGACTAAATGAATACAACCTTATAACTCCATTCACCCCCGACTTATCCTCATCACATACCGTCTGTGGGAACCAGCTGACTTTAACAAGAACTAATAACAAAACTGAAACAGGCCCATCTCATCAACAATGCTTCGACCAGATTCGGACTTAACAAAAAAAATTATTAAAACAACTCTTGTGCATTCCATACATTAAACAAGTATGCACACTCTACGACATCAACACAAATACTTTGCACATCCAGTGCATAGTTCGACTTTATTTTTTTTATTTATTTTTTTATTGTCCACTAAAGACTTCTTTCGGACATCACTGACAATGACTAATTACAATAACACTGATGCACTTATCGTGCATTACACTTGTACTAAAAGACTTACTGTCCATCAAAGGTGTTTGGACTACTAATATTCACAGACTCTATTTTCATCACCTAACACTGTTGGGTACCCTTACAAATCCATCCACACCTCCTATCATCCGGGTTAAGAAAGAAAAAGTTTTCAGGCTCAACTGGGCTAACAAAGGAGTATGTATCGGGTTAGTGTTTGGGTTCATTGTGGCTTATGAAACGATGGCCTAAGATCATTTCTAAATCCTTGACACTCTCCTACGCAATTTTGAGCAAGAAACCAGAGCAAGTTCTAGAGATTAAGTGCACAACGACATACCCTCAATGAAACAAAAATGTAGGCTCAATTCTCACAGGCTATTAGCGTATTTAAGAGGCCAAGATCAATTTCGTCAATTCACAAATCACCAATTATTTGCAGCAATCAATGTAAGTTTCACAAGAAAGAAAACGTTGTCATTATGAACTTGATCAATAATGCAGAGATAATCACCTATCAATTCACATTCCCTTCCACTATTCAGGTTCCCAATTACAATTACAGACCCAATAGAAAACATAAACGAAATAAATACAAGTTGACAGGTCCTAATTAACTCTACTAAAACAAAGATAAGTACGAACAACAAAAGCTGTAAAAGTGGTTCACGATGCAATGTATCAAATTCAGTACATCAGTTATCAAAAACAGGTGGAGCAGCTAAAAGATAGAAAAGGTAAGAAGCACACATCGACCGATCACATCCCCCTCCCCCAAACTTATTCTACACGCAGGAAAGAATAAGTTGGGGGAAAAAAGATCACGGAGATGTGTGAGAAAAACCTCTTTGAATCTCACTGCAGTGGGGGCTAGTACTGTGGGAACCTGGCCATGAACTGCCGCATCTGCTCCTCATACGCCTGCTGCTGCTCCCAACGCGCCCGCTCCAGGGCGAAATGCTGGTCCTCCGCCGTCCAATGCTGGCGCTGCTCGGCCTCGAAGGATCTCTGCGTGGTGGCCTGGGTCTGTTGTGCTGCAGCAATGGCCTGGAGCTGGGTGTTCCAGTCGCCCCACTGTTGCTCCAGATTGCTGAGCCGCTGTTCGAACGCCACACGCTGAGTGCGACGCTCGTAGTAAATGGGCTGCTCCTCATGTAGCTGCCGAGATGAGCCTCCCGTCTCCTGGTGGGGAGGCTGCTCCTCATGTGTCTCCTCGTGGGCCTCCTCTTTGGCCTCCTCGTGCTCGCTAGCCCCAGCATCCTCAAAGTGGTGCTCCTCGAACTCGGGGTTCGGGTTCTGCCGGCGACCTTCTTCAGCGGCTTGGATGGCCTCCAAATGAGCTAGAGTGTCTAGCTTCCAGTTGCCTCTGTACTGCCGAAGCCCTACATTAGTGAGCTCGGGGTTCGGCAGAGGGAAGAAGGGAGGGCTGCGCTGAACAAATAGGTAGGGCGGGTGCACCGAGTGAATAAACCGGAGATGCACCAGCTTCTCAAGTGTGAGCCTAGTCAGTGGCTCGGCCCGCACCTCGGATAAATCAACCCCCAGCGCATACAGCAGCGTAGTCCACAAGCCTCCAATGCAAATGGCGCCCTTCTGGGCTCCCGAGACCCTGTTAGACTGCATCAAAAATAGTTGAGCAAAGTTCATGTGCTCATGGTTGAGCATGCAGTAGATGATCATTAGCTCCGCGTCTCTCAGGGAGCTGTTCTCCTTCCTGGCGAACAGAGTGTGGGCCAGAATCGCACGGACCATCCGGATGACTGGGTTCCGGATCATGGAGGCCTTGCAGTGCCCCGACGCCCAGCTTGGGCTCCCTTCGGCACAGATGTGGGGCCAGAAAGTCTTGCTGTCGAAACCTCTCGGTTTGGTGTAGCTGCCAAGGTTAACAACACCAAACGCCCTGTTGATCTCCTTAGTTGTGATAGTTCTGTCTTCATTTTTGGCGCGGAAAGTGGCTCCGATAGGCAAAGTCCTCCCTTTTGTGGTGATCTCAAGAGTGGACAAGATCTCGAGGGTGAACCTCTTGTAAGTCGGGGCGTCAAGTTCCAGCAGGGGCGCCCAGCCAATGTTGGAGAAGAGCTCCTTGACGTTGTCATACAATCCCATGGACATCATTGCCTCAGTGTCGGCATAGCAAGTACCTTCCACCCCACGCTCGGCCAGAGTTTGAAATGTGGCCAACACGCTCACATCTCGGAGCCCCGTAATCCCATATGCTTCGGGATGAAGACGACGACGGGGTGCCATGTATCCTACGAACAAAAGTATGCATCAACCACCAAACAATGGAGACGATTATAAATAAGGACGATTTAACCAATTAAACCACAAGAACCAACTATGACTAAACAATACTAACCTAGATATACAATGATAAAGCCATAAATCCTAAATTCAACTAATGAGGGAAAACACACCATGTATCAACTCAATTTCTAAAATCAACATCAATTCCATATAAGTACCACCGAACAACCTATTTCAATAAGCCTTCACGAGTACATGTCAATCAAAACCCCCAAACTAATAGTGGAATGTAATTAACCAAAACCAACAATTTAACTCAACAATAAAACGTCCTTCCTAGTAAGGCAAATAAACAATTCAACGAAATTCACAAGAACCCAAAGTCATGATGCAATGCAGGTAGGGAAACATGAACATAAGTATAAATCAACCCAAAGATCGAAATTAAACATGATAAAAGATGAGAGAGTACCTGGAAATTGAAGCAAAAAGAAGAACAAATGCAAAACCTAGGAATTGGGGGTTGATGGGTTTTCGAGCGAAATAGCGCAAACCACTCGGATAGAAAGCGTCACAATGCCGTGGGTTAGTGTTGTGCAAAAGGGATTAGAGAGAAAATCAGCGATGGATGAGAATTTGAAGAGAGAAGATTCGTGGGTGTTGTGTTTTTTGAATGGGAGAGTGAGAGGGAATGGGAGAAAAAACGTCGCACGTTCTGATTTTAATGCAGAATCGGCGACCTGGGACGCGATCGGCGATCGCCGATCGTACAAGTGGGTCGCCGATCGTGTCCCTAAACAAATTCGCGGAAAAACCAAATTCGGCGACCTGTTTACATAACCGGCGATCGCCAAAAATGTAAATAGGTCGCCGAGTGTGTGCCGAAGCTATGTTTGATCAATTGCATAACCGGCGACCTAACCAGCATAACCGGCGATCGCCGGTTGTGATTTCTGGTCGCCGGTTATGTTGCGTACCTTCTAAACTTTTGACGGGGAAATCGGCGACCTGTTTTCCCGATCGGCGATCGCCGATCGTGCATTTGGGTCGCCGATTTCGGTACGAAACTCAGCGAAATTTCTCATTTTGAACCTGTTTCCTGCATCCAATGAACTCAATACCCAAACGTGAACGTAACTGTGGAAAAATGGCAAAATCGACTCAAATCAAAGGCAAAATGAACACAATAAAGCACCTAAAGACCTCAAAATTGACCATAAACAAATTGGGTTGCCTCCCAACAAGCGTTTTATTTAATGTCTGTAGCTAGACAACTCAATGATAGACTATGGATCAGATAAATAAATCTCAGACACAACAAGGGCAGTCTCAGATTTAAAATATGGCTTTACCCTATGACCATTGACTGTGAAGTGTGTGCCATCAGCTCCTACCAAGTCTAATGTCCCATTTGAATTTACATTCTCGATAACATACGGACCTGACCATCTAGACTTCAGTTTCCCAGGAAATAAGCGTAGGCGAGAGTTAAACAGCAGTACCTGATTCCCCGGATTGAAATTTCGGCTGCGAATGCGCCGGTCGTGAAACCGTTTGGCGCGCTCCTTGTAGAGTTTAGAACTTTCATATGCCTCAACCCGGAATTCTTCCAACTCCATCAACTGGATACATCGCTGCTCGGATGCAGCCTTCAGATCCCAGTTGATCTTCTTCACAGCCCAGAACGCTTTGTGCTCTAACTCCACCGGTAGATGGCAAGATTTTCCGAACACTAATTGATATGGCGACATACCAATCGGAGTTTTGAATGCTGTCCGGTAAGCCCATAGCGCGTCATCCAATCGTATCGCCCAATCCTTCCTGGATACTATAGACTTCTCCAGGATTTGCTTGATCTCCCGGTTTGCCAACTCGGCCTGTCCATTGGCTTGGGGATGGTACGGAGAAGTGATTTTATGCTGGACTCCGTACTTCGACAGTAAACTCCCCAGCCATCTGTTTCGGAAGTGGGATCCACCATCACTCAGCAGCGCTCGCGGTGCTCCAAAGCGGGTCAAGATGTTTTTCTGAAGGAATTTCAGCACCACCTTGGAGTCACTGGTGACCGTGGGAATAGCTTCATCCCATCGGGTCACATAGTCCACTGCCAGCAGAATAAATTGATATCCATGGGACTTAGGGAATGGTCCCATGAAATCGATGCCCCAGACGTCGAAGGGCTCAATTTCCAACATGAATCTCTGAGGCATTTCATCCTTCTTCGAGATAGTCCCCATCCTCTGACATCTATCACAAGTGGTCACGAACTTCTGACAATCTCGATAGACGGTAGGCCAATAAAATCCGCTGGTGAGGATTTTTATGGCCGTCCTATTCGCTGCGCAGTGACCTCCGTAAGGGGATAAGTGACAATCCCCCATTATCTTCTCTCGATCCTGCGCCCCAATACATCGCCGGATCACCATATCGGCGCATCGGCGGTAGAGGAATGGCTCATCCCAGTAATAGAATTTGCAGTCATGTAAAAACTTCCTCTTCTGATGGGATGTCAGATCAGGTGGCAAGACACCTGCAACCAAAAAGTTCACAAGATCCATGTACCATGGATCTACTTCATCTACAGCAAATAGCTGTTCATCTGGAAACACCTCAGTAATCCGGATCTTCGGGTCATCTCCCTCCACCGGATTTTCCAGTCTAGACAGGTGGTCTGCTACCACATTCTCACAGCCTCTCCGGTCTTTAATCTCCATGTCAAATTCCAGCAGCAGCAGGATCCACCGGATCAAGCTCGGCTTGGCCTCCTTTTTTGCAAACAAGTACCGGATCGCAGCACGATCCGTGTAGACCACCGTCTTTGCCCCAACCAGATATGCCCTGAATTTGTCGAATGCAAAGACCACAGCCAGTAGCTCCTTCTCAGTAGTAGTGTAGTTCACTTGAGCCTCATCCAGAGTCTTGCTAGCATAGTGAATTACTCGAAAGATCTTGTTCCTTGTCTGCCCCAGGGCGGCTCCAACTGCTGAGTCACTGGCATCGCACATCAAGACAAATGGCTCTGACCAGTCTGGTGAGATGAGAATTGGAGCGGTCGTCAGAGCCTACTTCAGTTTCTCGAAAGCCTGCAGACAATGTTCATCAAAAGCAAACTTGGCATCTTTCATAAGTAAAGCACTAAGAGGTTTAGAGATTTTCGAAAATTCCCTGATAAACCTCCGGTAGAAGCCTGCATGCCCCAGAAAACTTCTTACTGACTTCTCATTGGTGGGCGGTGGCAGTTTTGAGATCGCCACGATCTTGGCGCGATCTACCTCTAAACCTGCAGCAGAGACTTTGTGACCGAGGACAATGCCCTCTCGCACCATAAAATGACATTTTCCCAATTCAAAACCAGGTTAGTCTCTTGACAGCGCTGCAGAACAGTAATCAGGTTTTCTAAACAATTATCGAATGAATGACCAAAGACTGAAAAATCATCCATAAAAACTTCCATGATGTTTTCTACAAGCCCATTAAAAATTGACATCATGCATCTTTGAAATGTAGCAGGTGCATTACATAATCCAAAAGACATGCGTCTATAAGCAAAAATTCCATACGGGCAAGTAAATGCAGATTTATGCTGGTCTTCTGGGGCCATCGCTATTTGGTTATATCCAGAATAACCATCTAAAAAGCAGTAAAAATCATACTCCGCTAACCTATCCAGCATCTGATCAATAAAAGGGAGAGGAAAGTGGTCCTTACGAGTGGCACTGTTAAGTGCTCTGTAGTCGATGCACATCCTCCAGCCCGTAACGGGTCTGTGGGCAATCTCCTGGCCACTTTCGTCTTTGATGACGGTAGTACCTCCCTTTTTGGCCACTACTTGTGTGGGGCTCACCCACTCGCTATCCGAGATGGCATATATCATGCAAGCGTCCAGTAGTTTCAGCACTTCTTTTCGTACCACCTCCTGCATGATGGGGTTTAACCTTCGTTGCGGCTGCACCTTAGGCTTGTAGCCATCTTCAAGCAAGATCCTGTGCATGCAAATAGAAGGGCTAATACCCTTTATGTCAGATAGCGACCACCCAATGGCAGATTGGAGGTCTCTCAAAACACGCAGTAATCTATCCAACTGACTAGTAGATAAGGTGGCAGATACTATTACCGGATATGTATTGTTTTCGCCCAAGTAGGCGTACCTCAGGTGGTCCGGTAGGGGTTTCAATTCCAGCACTGGAGGCTCCTTCGTGTCTTTTTGGAGCAAGGCCGTCTTGCGAGCCTCCTCTTCCTCTTGCTCGCTTCTCAGTTGCAGAAAATTTGCACTTTCCGATCTGCTCTTTTCACCTGCATCATCCAATGCTAGAACAGACTCTAGCAGCTCATCACAGACATCATAAAGCTCATCACAGGAATAAACAGAATTTTGTAACCCATAATCTAAAGAATCAGTAGAAATCATGGATGAGTCACAAGGATACAAAACCTGAACCATGTCGCACTCCTCAAAGCTGTCATCTGAGTCGTGGCGCTCCATGGCTTTGTAGATGGAGAAAGTGATCTTTTCGTCATTCACTCTCAAGGTGAGCTCTCCTTTCTTCACGTCTATGAGGGCGTCAGCAGTGTGGAGGAAAGGTCTTTCGAGGATCAAGGGAATATTGCGGTCTTCCTCCATGTCTAAGACCACAAAGTCAGCTGGGAAAATAAATTCCCCCACCTTTACTAGCACATCTTCAACTACCCCTTTTGGGTAATTCACAGAGCGATCCGCCATCTGGAGTCTGATGGTGGTCGGTTTGATATTGCCAATCCGGAGCTTCTTAAAAATTGACAGGGGCATCAGATTGATGCTAGCCCCTGAGTCACAAAGAACCTGCTCAAAACTCTGCCCCCCAATCACACAGGTGATCGAGAAGCACCCCGGATCTGATCTCTTGATCGGCATCTTTTTCTGAATGATGGCGCTATATTCCTCGAAGAGATTTACGGTCTCGAATGCGCCAAAGGGCTTTTTCTGGGTAACCATATCCTTCAGAAATTTCATGTACCCAGGAATCTCCTGTACCACTTCAATCAAGGGAAGATTGATGTGGATTTTCTTCATATTCTCCAGGAAGCGCTTATACCTCTCCTCTTTCTGCTTCTTGACAAACCTCTGTGGGAAAGGCACAGCAACAGGGCCAATTGATTTTGATCTGTCTTCAGGACAGGTTTCTTTACCCTTTTTTGCATGTTCTTCTTCAGGGAGAACAGGGTCAGGCTGTACAACTTCAGGTTGCACATGCGTATCAGTGGGCATAGATGGCCCCTCATAACCTCTACCACTGCGGGTGGTAATGGCATTACGTTGGTCCTTTGGATTTTCCACAGTGTTGCTGGGAAAATGCCCTGGGGTGTGCTGGTTGCCAATTGCGTTAGCTATCTGGGAAATCTGTGTGTCCATCTGCTTCATGTGCTTTCCCATTTCCCCCATATTATTCTGCAGCTGAGAAATTTCTCCATCTGTCTTTGTAGACTTAGCGTTGGAGACTGCGATGAATTGTGTCAGGAGCTCCCTCATGCTTGGCTCCTTTGGCTCATTCGCTGCTCCATGATTTGCGGCAAACCCAGGTGGGGGCTGCAGAGCATTGTTCGGGTTCCCATAGGAGAAGTTGGGATGATTCCGATTGTTGGGGTGATATACCATGTTCCCCCTGGATACCCTCGATTGTTGTTGAAGTTCCTCTGGTTCACATAGTTTGCATCCTCCATTTGCATCTCATTCACCTGCTCATAACCTTGCTGAGGGAGGTTATTTTCCAACTTAGCAATGCGGGTCTCCAGTAATTTAGTGGAAGCAGCCACTTCTTTCCTCATCAACTTGATCTCAGCAGCTATGTCTCCAGTGTCATCAACTGCTGCTATCCTGTGATCTCCACTATCTGCTGGCCAGTTGTATTCGCTTTTCGCCATCACTTCTAGTAAAGCTAACCCTTCCTGTGGTGGTTTAGCAGTCAGTGACCCTCCAGCTGAAGCATTCACATGCTTCTGGGTCTCCCTGTCCAGTCCTTTGTAGAAATGACACATTTGCTGCTTCTCAGTAAAACCATGGCAAGGGCAGGAGCGCAAGAGATCCTTGAAGCGCTCCCAAGCCTCGTACAGTGACTCTCCAGAAAACTGCCTGAACTGTGAAATCTGAGTCTGTAACTGAATAGTTTTGCTGGGTGGGAAAAACTGGATCAAGAACAGCTTGCACAGTTCCTCCCATGTTGAGATCTCATTGCAGTTCAGTGTCATATACCACGATAGTGCTCTATCGCGCAGTGTCAAAGAAAACAGGCGCAACCGGACATAGTCAATAGGCACCTGATTCTGCTTAACTGTATCGCACAACAGAAGGAACCTCTGAATGTGTAGATGAGGATCCTCGGTTGGTAATCCCCCATACTGATTCTGTTGAGCTGTGTGTATCAGACCAGTCTTCAGCTCAAAATTCGGTGTATCCACCTTTAGTCCAAAATCTGCATTACGATGCCTATCAGTCATCGGCTCGTACATCTCATCGATGGTAGGTGGTCGAGGTACTTCAGGACCCTGACGCTCTTGGAGTCTTAGATTCATTTCTTGCAGCTGCCTCTGCAGCTCAGCTATCTGTGCCGCCTGATCGTCAGCCATAGTGAACGCTAACTTTCTTCGCGTAGTGTTTCTTCGGCAGGTAGAATCGATCTCCGGATCTAACGGTTCAGGAGGTGGACCTTTTGACCTGGTTCGCATATACTACCTGCAAGGAAACAGACCGTGAATAGCACAGAAAGGAAACAGAATTTAAAATAAATGTGCGTAAAATAAAGCCTAGAGTAATTAGCGTAATATTAGGATTAGTGTCAATTATAAATCTTTGCAGTCCCCGGCAACGGCGCCAAAAACTTGATAGCGTATTTCTCAACACGCTAAAACTGCAAGTGTACAGATCACTGCAGAAGGCAAGTAATAATTTTATCGAACTCAAGGACTGCAGGCTCGAAGTATAATCAAGCACTAAAACATAGACACCGTACTACTATCTAGGCGAATCAGAAAATAAAGTTGGTTTATGTAAAAACTCTCAATGATTTAAAACAAGGTAAAGTAAATGACTAATTTAATTGATTTTAGAAAACTTATGAGAAAATAGGATTCCAGGGTAATTCACTTTGAATTATCAAACAACTCTTTATGTAATTCAATCCCAATTTAATTCCCAAAGATATGAGTTAATCGCAGTTGTGTTATCAGGTGATCCTCTCGGACTCTAAACCATAACATGGAAAT
>JAPKLW010005456.1:0-10476 GCA_026898455.1 Plectranthus barbatus | reverse complement strand
ATTTTCTGACTCTCTCCTCTTCCCAGTGCAAGCTAGCATCGATTGGCCCCAGGATACTTGGTCAATTCTTGTAAACAACTCAAATGTGCGTGAAATCTGCATAAACAACCACAAACCAGACCAAACGTAATAATTCCTAAAAGAATATAGATAATATATGGGAACACCACGTAATAATCCAATCTAAGGTCAAAAGTGAGCAAATTCACATCAGTAAAATGCACAAAGTGAGTGTTTATCAACCCCCCAGACTTAAACTATTGTTCGTCCTCGAACAATGAGGAAAACAATTACAAGAAAAAGATAAACACGAGGGGTGCATTAATTGATCATCAACTGTTTCAGACACAAAATGGGGTTGTGATTCCCACACCAATCACTACATCATTTATCAGTTTAGTGCAAACAAACAATTTCAATCCTGGCCTCTACAAGTCCGCTTCTCACAATATAGTGTATCACTCATATTTCACTCAATATGTACGAAAGGTCAGTGTATACTCTCAAACTGTCAACTGCACATCTTTTTCTATCATAAGCTTGCTCATCGTCTAAACTCTCCATTGACTATGGGAGTGCTAGGATAAAGATCAAAAAGGTCTTTATATTAGGTTCTAATGTGGGCACATTGGTGAAGGGCATGGAAAATTTGGCTAAAAGTGACTAAATGAATACAACCTTATAACTCCATTCACCCCCGACTTATCCTCATCACATACCGTCTGTGGGAACCAGCTGACTTTAACAAGAACTAATAACAAAACTGAAACAGGCCCATCTCATCAACAATGCTTCGACCAGATTCGGACTTAACAAAAAAAATTATTAAAACAACTCTTGTGCATTCCATACATTAAACAAGTATGCACACTCTACGACATCAACACAAATACTTTGCACATCCAGTGCATAGTTCGACTTTATTTTTTTTATTTATTTTTTTATTGTCCACTAAAGACTTCTTTCGGACATCACTGACAATGACTAATTACAATAACACTGATGCACTTATCGTGCATTACACTTGTACTAAAAGACTTACTGTCCATCAAAGGTGTTTGGACTACTAATATTCACAGACTCTATTTTCATCACCTAACACTGTTGGGTACCCTTACAAATCCATCCACACCTCCTATCATCCGGGTTAAGAAAGAAAAAGTTTTCAGGCTCAACTGGGCTAACAAAGGAGTATGTATCGGGTTAGTGTTTGGGTTCATTGTGGCTTATGAAACGATGGCCTAAGATCATTTCTAAATCCTTGACACTCTCCTACGCAATTTTGAGCAAGAAACCAGAGCAAGTTCTAGAGATTAAGTGCACAACGACATACCCTCAATGAAACAAAAATGTAGGCTCAATTCTCACAGGCTATTAGCGTATTTAAGAGGCCAAGATCAATTTCGTCAATTCACAAATCACCAATTATTTGCAGCAATCAATGTAAGTTTCACAAGAAAGAAAACGTTGTCATTATGAACTTGATCAATAATGCAGAGATAATCACCTATCAATTCACATTCCCTTCCACTATTCAGGTTCCCAATTACAATTACAGACCCAATAGAAAACATAAACGAAATAAATACAAGTTGACAGGTCCTAATTAACTCTACTAAAACAAAGATAAGTACGAACAACAAAAGCTGTAAAAGTGGTTCACGATGCAATGTATCAAATTCAGTACATCAGTTATCAAAAACAGGTGGAGCAGCTAAAAGATAGAAAAGGTAAGAAGCACACATCGACCGATCACATCCCCCTCCCCCAAACTTATTCTACACGCAGGAAAGAATAAGTTGGGGGAAAAAAGATCACGGAGATGTGTGAGAAAAACCTCTTTGAATCTCACTGCAGTGGGGGCTAGTACTGTGGGAACCTGGCCATGAACTGCCGCATCTGCTCCTCATACGCCTGCTGCTGCTCCCAACGCGCCCGCTCCAGGGCGAAATGCTGGTCCTCCGCCGTCCAATGCTGGCGCTGCTCGGCCTCGAAGGATCTCTGCGTGGTGGCCTGGGTCTGTTGTGCTGCAGCAATGGCCTGGAGCTGGGTGTTCCAGTCGCCCCACTGTTGCTCCAGATTGCTGAGCCGCTGTTCGAACGCCACACGCTGAGTGCGACGCTCGTAGTAAATGGGCTGCTCCTCATGTAGCTGCCGAGATGAGCCTCCCGTCTCCTGGTGGGGAGGCTGCTCCTCATGTGTCTCCTCGTGGGCCTCCTCTTTGGCCTCCTCGTGCTCGCTAGCCCCAGCATCCTCAAAGTGGTGCTCCTCGAACTCGGGGTTCGGGTTCTGCCGGCGACCTTCTTCAGCGGCTTGGATGGCCTCCAAATGAGCTAGAGTGTCTAGCTTCCAGTTGCCTCTGTACTGCCGAAGCCCTACATTAGTGAGCTCGGGGTTCGGCAGAGGGAAGAAGGGAGGGCTGCGCTGAACAAATAGGTAGGGCGGGTGCACCGAGTGAATAAACCGGAGATGCACCAGCTTCTCAAGTGTGAGCCTAGTCAGTGGCTCGGCCCGCACCTCGGATAAATCAACCCCCAGCGCATACAGCAGCGTAGTCCACAAGCCTCCAATGCAAATGGCGCCCTTCTGGGCTCCCGAGACCCTGTTAGACTGCATCAAAAATAGTTGAGCAAAGTTCATGTGCTCATGGTTGAGCATGCAGTAGATGATCATTAGCTCCGCGTCTCTCAGGGAGCTGTTCTCCTTCCTGGCGAACAGAGTGTGGGCCAGAATCGCACGGACCATCCGGATGACTGGGTTCCGGATCATGGAGGCCTTGCAGTGCCCCGACGCCCAGCTTGGGCTCCCTTCGGCACAGATGTGGGGCCAGAAAGTCTTGCTGTCGAAACCTCTCGGTTTGGTGTAGCTGCCAAGGTTAACAACACCAAACGCCCTGTTGATCTCCTTAGTTGTGATAGTTCTGTCTTCATTTTTGGCGCGGAAAGTGGCTCCGATAGGCAAAGTCCTCCCTTTTGTGGTGATCTCAAGAGTGGACAAGATCTCGAGGGTGAACCTCTTGTAAGTCGGGGCGTCAAGTTCCAGCAGGGGCGCCCAGCCAATGTTGGAGAAGAGCTCCTTGACGTTGTCATACAATCCCATGGACATCATTGCCTCAGTGTCGGCATAGCAAGTACCTTCCACCCCACGCTCGGCCAGAGTTTGAAATGTGGCCAACACGCTCACATCTCGGAGCCCCGTAATCCCATATGCTTCGGGATGAAGACGACGACGGGGTGCCATGTATCCTACGAACAAAAGTATGCATCAACCACCAAACAATGGAGACGATTATAAATAAGGACGATTTAACCAATTAAACCACAAGAACCAACTATGACTAAACAATACTAACCTAGATATACAATGATAAAGCCATAAATCCTAAATTCAACTAATGAGGGAAAACACACCATGTATCAACTCAATTTCTAAAATCAACATCAATTCCATATAAGTACCACCGAACAACCTATTTCAATAAGCCTTCACGAGTACATGTCAATCAAAACCCCCAAACTAATAGTGGAATGTAATTAACCAAAACCAACAATTTAACTCAACAATAAAACGTCCTTCCTAGTAAGGCAAATAAACAATTCAACGAAATTCACAAGAACCCAAAGTCATGATGCAATGCAGGTAGGGAAACATGAACATAAGTATAAATCAACCCAAAGATCGAAATTAAACATGATAAAAGATGAGAGAGTACCTGGAAATTGAAGCAAAAAGAAGAACAAATGCAAAACCTAGGAATTGGGGGTTGATGGGTTTTCGAGCGAAATAGCGCAAACCACTCGGATAGAAAGCGTCACAATGCCGTGGGTTAGTGTTGTGCAAAAGGGATTAGAGAGAAAATCAGCGATGGATGAGAATTTGAAGAGAGAAGATTCGTGGGTGTTGTGTTTTTTGAATGGGAGAGTGAGAGGGAATGGGAGAAAAAACGTCGCACGTTCTGATTTTAATGCAGAATCGGCGACCTGGGACGCGATCGGCGATCGCCGATCGTACAAGTGGGTCGCCGATCGTGTCCCTAAACAAATTCGCGGAAAAACCAAATTCGGCGACCTGTTTACATAACCGGCGATCGCCAAAAATGTAAATAGGTCGCCGAGTGTGTGCCGAAGCTATGTTTGATCAATTGCATAACCGGCGACCTAACCAGCATAACCGGCGATCGCCGGTTGTGATTTCTGGTCGCCGGTTATGTTGCGTACCTTCTAAACTTTTGACGGGGAAATCGGCGACCTGTTTTCCCGATCGGCGATCGCCGATCGTGCATTTGGGTCGCCGATTTCGGTACGAAACTCAGCGAAATTTCTCATTTTGAACCTGTTTCCTGCATCCAATGAACTCAATACCCAAACGTGAACGTAACTGTGGAAAAATGGCAAAATCGACTCAAATCAAAGGCAAAATGAACACAATAAAGCACCTAAAGACCTCAAAATTGACCATAAACAAATTGGGTTGCCTCCCAACAAGCGTTTTATTTAATGTCTGTAGCTAGACAACTCAATGATAGACTATGGATCAGATAAATAAATCTCAGACACAACAAGGGCAGTCTCAGATTTAAAATATGGCTTTACCCTATGACCATTGACTGTGAAGTGTGTGCCATCAGCTCCTACCAAGTCTAATGTCCCATTTGAATTTACATTCTCGATAACATACGGACCTGACCATCTAGACTTCAGTTTCCCAGGAAATAAGCGTAGGCGAGAGTTAAACAGCAGTACCTGATTCCCCGGATTGAAATTTCGGCTGCGAATGCGCCGGTCGTGAAACCGTTTGGCGCGCTCCTTGTAGAGTTTAGAACTTTCATATGCCTCAACCCGGAATTCTTCCAACTCCATCAACTGGATACATCGCTGCTCGGATGCAGCCTTCAGATCCCAGTTGATCTTCTTCACAGCCCAGAACGCTTTGTGCTCTAACTCCACCGGTAGATGGCAAGATTTTCCGAACACTAATTGATATGGCGACATACCAATCGGAGTTTTGAATGCTGTCCGGTAAGCCCATAGCGCGTCATCCAATCGTATCGCCCAATCCTTCCTGGATACTATAGACTTCTCCAGGATTTGCTTGATCTCCCGGTTTGCCAACTCGGCCTGTCCATTGGCTTGGGGATGGTACGGAGAAGTGATTTTATGCTGGACTCCGTACTTCGACAGTAAACTCCCCAGCCATCTGTTTCGGAAGTGGGATCCACCATCACTCAGCAGCGCTCGCGGTGCTCCAAAGCGGGTCAAGATGTTTTTCTGAAGGAATTTCAGCACCACCTTGGAGTCACTGGTGACCGTGGGAATAGCTTCATCCCATCGGGTCACATAGTCCACTGCCAGCAGAATAAATTGATATCCATGGGACTTAGGGAATGGTCCCATGAAATCGATGCCCCAGACGTCGAAGGGCTCAATTTCCAACATGAATCTCTGAGGCATTTCATCCTTCTTCGAGATAGTCCCCATCCTCTGACATCTATCACAAGTGGTCACGAACTTCTGACAATCTCGATAGACGGTAGGCCAATAAAATCCGCTGGTGAGGATTTTTATGGCCGTCCTATTCGCTGCGCAGTGACCTCCGTAAGGGGATAAGTGACAATCCCCCATTATCTTCTCTCGATCCTGCGCCCCAATACATCGCCGGATCACCATATCGGCGCATCGGCGGTAGAGGAATGGCTCATCCCAGTAATAGAATTTGCAGTCATGTAAAAACTTCCTCTTCTGATGGGATGTCAGATCAGGTGGCAAGACACCTGCAACCAAAAAGTTCACAAGATCCATGTACCATGGATCTACTTCATCTACAGCAAATAGCTGTTCATCTGGAAACACCTCAGTAATCCGGATCTTCGGGTCATCTCCCTCCACCGGATTTTCCAGTCTAGACAGGTGGTCTGCTACCACATTCTCACAGCCTCTCCGGTCTTTAATCTCCATGTCAAATTCCAGCAGCAGCAGGATCCACCGGATCAAGCTCGGCTTGGCCTCCTTTTTTGCAAACAAGTACCGGATCGCAGCACGATCCGTGTAGACCACCGTCTTTGCCCCAACCAGATATGCCCTGAATTTGTCGAATGCAAAGACCACAGCCAGTAGCTCCTTCTCAGTAGTAGTGTAGTTCACTTGAGCCTCATCCAGAGTCTTGCTAGCATAGTGAATTACTCGAAAGATCTTGTTCCTTGTCTGCCCCAGGGCGGCTCCAACTGCTGAGTCACTGGCATCGCACATCAAGACAAATGGCTCTGACCAGTCTGGTGAGATGAGAATTGGAGCGGTCGTCAGAGCCTACTTCAGTTTCTCGAAAGCCTGCAGACAATGTTCATCAAAAGCAAACTTGGCATCTTTCATAAGTAAAGCACTAAGAGGTTTAGAGATTTTCGAAAATTCCCTGATAAACCTCCGGTAGAAGCCTGCATGCCCCAGAAAACTTCTTACTGACTTCTCATTGGTGGGCGGTGGCAGTTTTGAGATCGCCACGATCTTGGCGCGATCTACCTCTAAACCTGCAGCAGAGACTTTGTGACCGAGGACAATGCCCTCTCGCACCATAAAATGACATTTTCCCAATTCAAAACCAGGTTAGTCTCTTGACAGCGCTGCAGAACAGTAATCAGGTTTTCTAAACAATTATCGAATGAATGACCAAAGACTGAAAAATCATCCATAAAAACTTCCATGATGTTTTCTACAAGCCCATTAAAAATTGACATCATGCATCTTTGAAATGTAGCAGGTGCATTACATAATCCAAAAGACATGCGTCTATAAGCAAAAATTCCATACGGGCAAGTAAATGCAGATTTATGCTGGTCTTCTGGGGCCATCGCTATTTGGTTATATCCAGAATAACCATCTAAAAAGCAGTAAAAATCATACTCCGCTAACCTATCCAGCATCTGATCAATAAAAGGGAGAGGAAAGTGGTCCTTACGAGTGGCACTGTTAAGTGCTCTGTAGTCGATGCACATCCTCCAGCCCGTAACGGGTCTGTGGGCAATCTCCTGGCCACTTTCGTCTTTGATGACGGTAGTACCTCCCTTTTTGGCCACTACTTGTGTGGGGCTCACCCACTCGCTATCCGAGATGGCATATATCATGCAAGCGTCCAGTAGTTTCAGCACTTCTTTTCGTACCACCTCCTGCATGATGGGGTTTAACCTTCGTTGCGGCTGCACCTTAGGCTTGTAGCCATCTTCAAGCAAGATCCTGTGCATGCAAATAGAAGGGCTAATACCCTTTATGTCAGATAGCGACCACCCAATGGCAGATTGGAGGTCTCTCAAAACACGCAGTAATCTATCCAACTGACTAGTAGATAAGGTGGCAGATACTATTACCGGATATGTATTGTTTTCGCCCAAGTAGGCGTACCTCAGGTGGTCCGGTAGGGGTTTCAATTCCAGCACTGGAGGCTCCTTCGTGTCTTTTTGGAGCAAGGCCGTCTTGCGAGCCTCCTCTTCCTCTTGCTCGCTTCTCAGTTGCAGAAAATTTGCACTTTCCGATCTGCTCTTTTCACCTGCATCATCCAATGCTAGAACAGACTCTAGCAGCTCATCACAGACATCATAAAGCTCATCACAGGAATAAACAGAATTTTGTAACCCATAATCTAAAGAATCAGTAGAAATCATGGATGAGTCACAAGGATACAAAACCTGAACCATGTCGCACTCCTCAAAGCTGTCATCTGAGTCGTGGCGCTCCATGGCTTTGTAGATGGAGAAAGTGATCTTTTCGTCATTCACTCTCAAGGTGAGCTCTCCTTTCTTCACGTCTATGAGGGCGTCAGCAGTGTGGAGGAAAGGTCTTTCGAGGATCAAGGGAATATTGCGGTCTTCCTCCATGTCTAAGACCACAAAGTCAGCTGGGAAAATAAATTCCCCCACCTTTACTAGCACATCTTCAACTACCCCTTTTGGGTAATTCACAGAGCGATCCGCCATCTGGAGTCTGATGGTGGTCGGTTTGATATTGCCAATCCGGAGCTTCTTAAAAATTGACAGGGGCATCAGATTGATGCTAGCCCCTGAGTCACAAAGAACCTGCTCAAAACTCTGCCCCCCAATCACACAGGTGATCGAGAAGCACCCCGGATCTGATCTCTTGATCGGCATCTTTTTCTGAATGATGGCGCTATATTCCTCGAAGAGATTTACGGTCTCGAATGCGCCAAAGGGCTTTTTCTGGGTAACCATATCCTTCAGAAATTTCATGTACCCAGGAATCTCCTGTACCACTTCAATCAAGGGAAGATTGATGTGGATTTTCTTCATATTCTCCAGGAAGCGCTTATACCTCTCCTCTTTCTGCTTCTTGACAAACCTCTGTGGGAAAGGCACAGCAACAGGGCCAATTGATTTTGATCTGTCTTCAGGACAGGTTTCTTTACCCTTTTTTGCATGTTCTTCTTCAGGGAGAACAGGGTCAGGCTGTACAACTTCAGGTTGCACATGCGTATCAGTGGGCATAGATGGCCCCTCATAACCTCTACCACTGCGGGTGGTAATGGCATTACGTTGGTCCTTTGGATTTTCCACAGTGTTGCTGGGAAAATGCCCTGGGGTGTGCTGGTTGCCAATTGCGTTAGCTATCTGGGAAATCTGTGTGTCCATCTGCTTCATGTGCTTTCCCATTTCCCCCATATTATTCTGCAGCTGAGAAATTTCTCCATCTGTCTTTGTAGACTTAGCGTTGGAGACTGCGATGAATTGTGTCAGGAGCTCCCTCATGCTTGGCTCCTTTGGCTCATTCGCTGCTCCATGATTTGCGGCAAACCCAGGTGGGGGCTGCAGAGCATTGTTCGGGTTCCCATAGGAGAAGTTGGGATGATTCCGATTGTTGGGGTGATATACCATGTTCCCCCTGGATACCCTCGATTGTTGTTGAAGTTCCTCTGGTTCACATAGTTTGCATCCTCCATTTGCATCTCATTCACCTGCTCATAACCTTGCTGAGGGAGGTTATTTTCCAACTTAGCAATGCGGGTCTCCAGTAATTTAGTGGAAGCAGCCACTTCTTTCCTCATCAACTTGATCTCAGCAGCTATGTCTCCAGTGTCATCAACTGCTGCTATCCTGTGATCTCCACTATCTGCTGGCCAGTTGTATTCGCTTTTCGCCATCACTTCTAGTAAAGCTAACCCTTCCTGTGGTGGTTTAGCAGTCAGTGACCCTCCAGCTGAAGCATTCACATGCTTCTGGGTCTCCCTGTCCAGTCCTTTGTAGAAATGACACATTTGCTGCTTCTCAGTAAAACCATGGCAAGGGCAGGAGCGCAAGAGATCCTTGAAGCGCTCCCAAGCCTCGTACAGTGACTCTCCAGAAAACTGCCTGAACTGTGAAATCTGAGTCTGTAACTGAATAGTTTTGCTGGGTGGGAAAAACTGGATCAAGAACAGCTTGCACAGTTCCTCCCATGTTGAGATCTCATTGCAGTTCAGTGTCATATACCACGATAGTGCTCTATCGCGCAGTGTCAAAGAAAACAGGCGCAACCGGACATAGTCAATAGGCACCTGATTCTGCTTAACTGTATCGCACAACAGAAGGAACCTCTGAATGTGTAGATGAGGATCCTCGGTTGGTAATCCCCCATACTGATTCTGTTGAGCTGTGTGTATCAGACCAGTCTTCAGCTCAAAATTCGGTGTATCCACCTTTAGTCCAAAATCTGCATTACGATGCCTATCAGTCATCGGCTCGTACATCTCATCGATGGTAGGTGGTCGAGGTACTTCAGGACCCTGACGCTCTTGGAGTCTTAGATTCATTTCTTGCAGCTGCCTCTGCAGCTCAGCTATCTGTGCCGCCTGATCGTCAGCCATAGTGAACGCTAACTTTCTTCGCGTAGTGTTTCTTCGGCAGGTAGAATCGATCTCCGGATCTAACGGTTCAGGAGGTGGACCTTTTGACCTGGTTCGCATATACTACCTGCAAGGAAACAGACCGTGAATAGCACAGAAAGGAAACAGAATTTAAAATAAATGTGCGTAAAATAAAGCCTAGAGTAATTAGCGTAATATTAGGATTAGTGTCAATTATAAATCTTTGCAGTCCCCGGCAACGGCGCCAAAAACTTGATAGCGTATTTCTCAACACGCTAAAACTGCAAGTGTACAGATCACTGCAGAAGGCAAGTAATAATTTTATCGAACTCAAGGACTGCAGGCTCGAAGTATAATCAAGCACTAAAACATAGACACCGTACTACTATCTAGGCGAATCAGAAAATAAAGTTGGTTTATGTAAAAACTCTCAATGATTTAAAACAAGGTAAAGTAAATGACTAATTTAATTGATTTTAGAAAACTTATGAGAAAATAGGATTCCAGGGTAATTCACTTTGAATTATCAAACAACTCTTTATGTAATTCAATCCCAATTTAATTCCCAAAGATATGAGTTAATCGCAGTTGTGTTATCAGGTGATCCTCTCGGACTCTAAACCATAACATGGAAAT
>JAPKLW010005455.1:0-20986 GCA_026898455.1 Plectranthus barbatus | reverse complement strand
TTCACCGTGACAAGGGATCGACTAGGGTAGGGTGAGAGTCCATCCTCTTAGGAATTAAATTGAGTTTACAACAAATATCGACCTAATTGATTGCATCCAAACTTGACTCAACATCCTCTTTTCTTTAATTGTGTACTTCGTTGTCTTGATTTACCGGTGATTGGATATTGATTGTGTGAGTTGTTGATGAAATGATGATGATTTGTTATTTTTGGTTAGTTAGATTTACATTGCTTTCTTAGGATTTTAGACAAAACTCAACGACTTGAAATTTACCTAGCTACACAACTTCACTCGGTACTTTAGTACTCTAATAGGCGAAACGGAGAAGGAACCGGGTTGACAATTTATTCTTTGACAAGCTCTTTAGAGGGTGAACTTCTAGAGGCACGTCAAGAAGCTATTTAATTAATTAACATCTTATATTCCTGAATCAATCCACTCAAACCTTTTCACTTATGCTTGAACTTAATCAGCCTGCAGAACTTAGCATAACGAACCTTTTGAGCTGTTCAGGGAATGTCACCATCCTATACTGGATGTGGTTACCTAGTTCCAGTACCAGACAGTCATACACAAACTGCTATTACCCAAGATACAGATATACAAGCTCAACTTGAGCCTTTCACTGCAACTCAAAGTAATACACAATCTGCATATACTTATGTACCTTCATTTAGGCTTAGGATCTCGTCAAGCCATAGAGATCTAGATTCTTTTAATGTCCGATAAAAGAATCGATCTCGACTTAGGTCCTTATCAATGTGTGCCCCACACCAGCATACCAAGCCATCCAAGATAAGTTGCTTATTACTACGAATGCTGGAGCCTACACTGACAGTTTATCCTGGAACTGTCTTAGCTGTGATAACTATTTATATCTCGCTAGGTCAAATGATCCATATGATCTTCCGTGATCTTCTACACACCGTATGATCTCCCTATCGATGAGATAAGAGGATAATTGCATTTGCGACACATGTTTGTTAATTCAGACAGGAGATGAACATACAACATTTATGATTCCCAGTATATTAACCAATCGACCTTGTACATAATATACCAATCATAATGCTTTGAATATATAAATCCATCATGTTGGTCAATAACGGGAGTTCGGCCAATATCTTATTCTTGCACGTTTTGAAGGAGATGGAGATCCCGAAGGAAAGGATAGTGCGAAGACAGACTCCACTTATCGGTTTTAGTGGAGGGGTGAAAATGATTGTCGGAACATTAACTCTGCAAGCCGATTGCGGAGGAGTTCGACATAGCGTATCTTTCGTGGTGATCGAGGCCCCCAGCAACTAAAATGCTCTACTCGGAAGACCTTGGCTTCACCAACTTAAGGCGGTACCGTCGACCTACCATCAGGTCGTAAATTTTCCTTCTCCATAAGGGATACACAAGATCAAGGGAGAACAAAATACCGCCAAGGAGTGCTATTACGCGAGTTTCAAGGCCATTTGGTCACAACAACATTTTTCGAACCAACCACCACTACCGCCACCTAGGGATTTTGATGAGACAGTGGAAATGGAGCTCGATCCGAATGATCCTAGCAAGAAAACCAACATAGGGAGCGGTCTAGCCCCCGAGATTCGTTCAAAGCTTGTGGAGTTCCTAACTAAGGAGTGATAAGTTCATATTTGTACTCACTTATCCATGTTTTTCTCCATTGTTTTAGTTTAATTAGTTTAGGTTTTTAGTTATTTCTGTGCATGAGTCTACTTCAGAGGATGTTATGCTCTCCATGGTGAGTTTTGCAGGTATTTAGGGCTAAAAAAAGCTCAAATGGTGAAAATAGCCATGAAGAAGAAAGTTGTTGCTTTGATTGACACACGGAAAGTCGACCAAGTTGGAAGACATGACAAAAATCCGAAACATTACCTCTATGTCGATGGACGTGGTGCATGTCGATCGACATAGGTGTCAGATGTCGATCGAAGGCAAGGCAAAAGAAGGAGGCTCGACATGTGCAGGCATGTCGATCGATAGGCTCCTTGTCGATCGACACATATGACAGATGCAGGCATGTCGATCAACACGGAGGACAGACAAGGGCGGATCGAGATGTCGCATTTGTGTCGAACGACAGGCTCCCTATCGATCGACACAGAATCCCAAGAAGAAAAAATGCCTGATTTGGTTATTTTTGATATTTTAGCCCAATACCTAGTTGAGATGTTTTTAATCCTCTATAAATATTGAACTCATTATGCACGAAAAAGTTCTGCAATTTTTGGGAAAATATTGTATCATTGGAGTTTTTCCAAGACATTCAAGGTTCCTATTTCCCTTGTAAGTTAATTAATAATATGTTTGTTTTATTCTCAGTCATGATTTGTGTCTAGACACCCTAACAGTAACTAGGGCTTTTCATATTCTTTTCTGATGCATGTTTGAATGAAATCAACACTAAAGCATGGTTTAATTTCTTGAACTTAATCAATTGAATCTAGATTTAAAGAAGGATCAATAGATGAATTTGGATATAGGTTTGTAGTTATTAATCGAAACACCGAGAGAAGAAGATTAATAATAGGAAGATGAAATTAAATATACATGTTTTCTGTCTCAAAAGGAAGAATCATGTGTAGGAATTAATTAGATAATTATTGAGATTGGTTAAATTTTTGTTCTAGAGACCGAGAAGATATAGTCACAGTTTAACAATCCAGGGTTTTAATTGCCTGACCAAGGAATTGAATCCATCAAAATCTATTGTATTCCCATTGCTGAGTTGATGATTTTGCATGCTGAAGTTTAGAATATCTGCCCTAGGATCTGTATCTTTAATTATTGTCTTTTCAAAACCCTTTACTTTATTGCAATTGTCATCTTTAAATTCTAAAACAAAACCCCTTTTCTAAATTCCTCAAAATTCTATGGTCTGGAAACTATAGCTGGTACTCTTGATATCTCGTTGCACAGTCCCTGTGGGATCGACCACCTTAGGATGTAAAAATATTATTTGCTCGTTGTTTATTACTGTTATCAAATTAGCACCGTTGTCGGGGACTTGTCATATTTTCCTAAATATTAGTTTGTTTTTAGATCTAAGGATTAAGGCTGTATTTTTATTTGAGTTTTTGTTTATTTTCGTGTTTATTTTGGTTTTTGTTATTTTTATTTTGTGATTTTGTGTTTTTGGGTTTGTGTGCATTTTGAGGATTTTACCTTTATTTCGACCGACACAGCCCGTGTCGATCAACACAACTGTAAAAATCTTGCGTGTCTATCGACACAGAGGCTGAATTTTCTACTTTTCTTTTCTCAGGTTGTATGAACACGTGGGCTCGGGGCAAACCACTAGAGAATTTTGATCCAGAAATCGAGGCTACAGTTCGGAGAAGGAAGAGCAAAATGAAACAAGGCACATCCTCAACAATCCACCGACAATTCAGTTGGTGAGGACTTCTCAGGTATGCCACCATTGGAGGAGCCGCACACACAACTCACTCAAGGGAGTGCCTTGCTTTTAGTCCAAGAAGTTAACCACATGAAGGCCATCATCAAACAACTCATGGCTGGAAGGGAGGCAGACAGACTCAAGGCTCAAAGGAGAGAAAGAGATCAGGAAAGAGAAAGGCGCTGCCAAGAGGACTCCGACGATGAGGATCCAAATGCAACGGCCAAGAAGTACAAACCATAGCCCGGGAATGATGGATTTGTTATTATCATCACTGCCAATAACTTTAAACTCAAGACCGGCTTGATTAAGATGGTTCAGTAGAACCAGTTTTGTGGCCGAGCGGTGGAGGACCCATACACCCACCTCAGAATGTTCGTGGAGGTGAGTGATACCATCAAGCAGAACGGAGTGACTGATCGCTAAATTATTTTACTAGCGACATATCAAAGCTAATAATATAGCGGCAAATGAAAATTATCGATCCCACAGGGAATGAAATAACGAAAAACCTTAAGTACTAAATCACAAGATCTTAAAACACTAGTTAGGGAAAATCAAATTTTTCGGTTTTGATTATTTTGAAAATCGTAATACTTGCGATTAAAAAGTAAACAGGAAATTAAAATACTTTTGATGAAAGATTATGAGAAATACAGATTCTAGGGATATCTACCTATCAAGTATGACATGGATGAATGAATTGATTAATTCCCAATTTAATTCCTCTTCATAGTGAAACATCAGAAAAATATTATGAACTTCTTTGTTGGACAATTCATAAAGTAGATTAGTCAATTATCTATCTCCGCTCGGTCTCAAGATGAACTAACTAACTCCAAAGACCTACAGATTTATTCCTATAACTTATCTCCTTCAGTTACGACAAGAAATCAAATTATATTGTGAACATCTCTTTCTATTAAAAACTATTACAATTATGTCTCAAGTAATCAACTAATTAATCCTAATATGTGGCCAGCAAACACAAGATTATGAATAAACATAGATTTCACAAACTACGAAGGGAAAGGGAAAATAATTCAATTAATCAAACATGCATACAATGATAATTCGAACCCTAGAATCTGAGAAGGAAGTTAGTTACACATATTCATAACAATATTCATCATAGAAAAATAAAACCTGAATTGCATAAAAACTTGTGTCTGAATGTCTTCCCACAAAACTCTGTCTTCAATAATAAACTCTAAAAACTCTTGGAAATCTTCTAAATTCTTCAACTCTAAAAACTCTTAATTGCTATATTGATTTCCCCCCTAAATTTCAAAATTTCCATGGCTATTTATAATAATGAAAGATGTATCAAACAGCATCTAGGATTCGATATGTCTTTATCTTCAAATCAGACTCAGATTAGGAAAACCCGCATGCGCGTCGATCGTCAAAAATCAGCGTCGATCGACGCCTTTGAAACACCCTCGTCGATCGACGTGCCTTAACGTTGATCGACGTGAGCCTTGTTTCACAGCCTTCGTCGAGCACTCCTTCTATCGTCGATCACTCCACAACAATTTCCTTGTCGATCAAAGCCCTAGCATCGATCGACATGGACCTGGACTGGAATTCTGATTCTTCCCTATTTTCGACTAAAAACCTGCATGATTCATCAAATACAACATTACGAGCATAAAAGCCAATCCATGCATGAAAAAGACACTAAAAAGAGTCTGAACATCGCACAATCAATCAAAGAACAACTAGATAAGTTGGTAAAAATCCTAACTTATCAAGTCCCCCAAACTTAAACCATTGATCGTCCTCGATCAATTCACAGAAAAGAAATCGAATCAGATGCAGATAAAAGTGTGCAATGCCTCACAAGCTTCTTTTGCAATCTAAGTATCACTTATTCACATAAATTATGCAATCCAAACAAATTCTCATTGTTAAATTATTAAGGAGAAACCTCACAGGGCAGTGTTTGCACTCATCGCTCAATCAAGCTTGAAATTCACTCATTCAAAGTTTTAGTTTACCTCACCATATGTTTGACAAATTTCTCATCTCTCCACTGCTTGTTAGTGTTGCTTTTATGGGAATCAGAAAGGTCTTTATTTGGTTGTAATGCGGCTTACCTAAAAGGTGGGATATTTTTGGCTAAGTGACTTAGAATATTGCAATTGAACACACGGCCTTAGCATATCATAACAACATAATTTTTTTCTTTTCATGCACAATCTTGTTCCTTCTCTTTTATAATTTTCAGGGTCCTTTTAAACTTTATTTTGACTGTTGTGAACTACAACATATGAATTTTTCTCATTTTTCTCTTCTCTTTTCATTCTTTTTCACCAATGTTCACTTTTTTTTCTAATTTACCCATGGGAACCCCTATTCTTTTACACACGGCCTCATATCACAATCCCATAATTCACACATCCAATAAATCACAATCCTCTTATTCATCAACCCTTCTAATCAAAGAAAAATTTATTCAAGGCTCAAAGGGGCTACAAGTGGAAATTAAAGGTTAGTGTATGGGAGATGGGCTACGAAAGAACATAACTAAAATCATTTTCACCCTATTACAACACTTAATGCAACCTCAAGAGAGAAATTCGTCAAATTCTAGGAAGTAAGTCAAATAACCTTGTCACTCATCAAACGAAAAGATGGCTCAAATTTCACACAGGGTAGAAATTTTCGTTACTCCTCAAGAATTACCCAATTTTGAACAGTTATCATGCAAAAATTTATATTCCGAAGATCAACTTATCAAGCAAAATAGCTCCTATCATCGGCTACTCTATCACATAGATTATCATTCTCAACCAGCAAATATCTTGATTATCAATCAACAATTCTCAATCAAGGAAAGACAAGTCATTATTCTCAACACCAACATAATCAAAAGTAGTTCCAACTGCCCTATGTTCAAAAGCTCCTAAAATAATGCTCAAGACTATTCAATTCAAAACAAGTACCACAAATCAAGAGTTCAAAATAGCCTTGCAGAGAGCAATTGTTCACACTGAAGCAAAAGAACAAGGATAGTGATGGTTCAGAAAAAACAAACGAAAAAAAAATTAAAACTAAAGGAAAACAAAAAAAATCGAAAATAAAACAAAATAACATAACTAACTAAAAATAAAACAAACGTCTCCCTTTTCCGATCCTCATCCCCCCAAACTTGTTTCACTCGAAGAAGTGGACAAGTTTGAAAGTTAGATAGGAAAAATGGAAACGGTACCTCATTCCTCCTCCGGAGGATCCTCCATCACTACATCGGGAGATGGCCACATAGGAATTCTTCGTCGGCGATCCTGGCGCTCACGCTGGCGGCGGAGGTAGACTGAGTCAGGCTGGGTGCTCAGGAGGAGGCGCTGTATCTGCATGTCGAGGCTGTTGAGCCTCGTGGTCACGTGTTGGCAAAACTCTGCCTGCCGGGTGTGCTCCTCCGTCTGCCAAGCAGCCTGCTGCTGCATGAACTGGTAGATCGTCGCCAGGTCCACCCCGAAAGATGAAGACTCTCCCGCAAAGTGGCTGAACGACGGTCCACCGGTCTGGTCTGGAGTCTCTTCTCCACTTCCGTCGTGCTCCTCGTCCTCGGGCTCTGTTGGGGGGGACTGCGGCGGTTGCTAGTCCGGCTGAGTCAGCGGTCGGTGTTGAATTCTGGAGATACTGGGTCCTCCACATGATCCGACCATGAGCCACAGGTGGGCGGGTGTGCTCATCAACCACTTATCACGGAAATGATAATCTGTGACGTGCGTGAGCTCCCTTTGCGGAAGTGGAAACCTGTCCCCATTGGACATCTGCAAAGACCAACCGGCCTCCCGTGAAGAGAGAATCAACATCTTGACCAGGAGCCCGGTGCCAAGTCCTCGGTTTTTGTCCTCGAGTGCCTCAATCTGGGTCAGGTCAATGCCTACGTGCTCCGCAATCGGGGTAATCAATCCCCCGCTCCAAATGTTGTCCTTGGAGGCCTTGATCTGATGCCTCCAATGATCCATGACCAACGCCGCAAAGCTGAACTCTTCTCCCGTCAGCGTGCAGTAAATGGCGTACAGCTCCCCCGCTCTCGCCTTGCCGCTTTCATGTCTGCCAGTGATCGACACCCCCATGCACCTATGAAGATACCGGAAAACTGGGTTGTCAATGGAGGAAGCCTTCAAATTCCCCGAGTCAAACTCCCGCAAATCCTCTTTAGCCTCAACTGCAATCTGGCTCCAGAATCGGGCAATGTCAAAACTCGGGGGAAGAAAACCATCCCCCCCTTTTTGGACTCCCCAAATGCGTTCAAGCACATCCCGCGACATCTCATAATGTTCATTCAGGAGCTGGAAGGAGATGTTGGTAGGTTCTGACTCTGGCTGAACCTCATAGACATGGAGTGAGGCGAAAAACTCCAGGACAAGCGATAGGTATGTCGGCCACCGCGCTGTCATCCAAGCACTCCAATCTACTCTTTCTAAAAGAGCCTCCACGTCAGCTCGAATGCCCAGCCTAGCCATTGTCTCAAGGCATGGGTAAAGTGCTTGCCAAACTGTGAACTCGGAGCTTGAGAATTTTCTGAAACGTCTCTCATAAGCCCGGTCGGCGAATGTAGGTCGAAAATCCATAATGAACTGCAATGGTAGTAAGAAAAATGTCAATGCTCATCAAAGCACATCACAACAATTCCCAAACATTAATACGACGAAAATGTGCAATTATCCACAAAATGCATCTACCCAAACAAAATTGGTTCAACATTCATGCAATTCAAACTTCATCTTAGCATATTTTCTCATAAATCGAAAGAATTCTATATGAAAATAGCAAGACAAGAAAATCACCCCCAATTGGAATTATCCCCCAAACTAGCGTGTGTCAAATTCAATGAAATCCAAGCTACAAATTCACCACAAGCAAGTATATCGACTAGAACGACTAATTATATCGAATAATCACAACAAATAGCAACGAAATCGACAAAAATGCAAAAATTGACACTAGGGCCCCAAGTTCAATTTTCCTCAAAATCATGCTCAAATCAGTCACTACACATGAAATAGTCGAAGTGGAAGGGTCTAGGATACATACCGTGGGTTGTAGCGGCGAGTTTGAAGAAAAAAATTTTGAGGATGGGTGTTTGAGAGAGAGCGAGTGCGTGCGTCGTGTGTTTGTGAGGAAAAGAATGAGAAAATTGGGTTTTAAACCCGTCTCTGTCGCCCCTCAGAAAAGCTTGCGTCGATCGATGAGGCATCCCCATCGATTGACATGGGAAAAGAATTCTCGTCGATCGATGAAGAATGGCGTCGATCGACGTGGCAAGCAACACACGTCGATCGATGCCAAATGGCAGCGATCAACGTAGTCCCGATAGAGTACTGGACCCGAAAAAATTCGAAAAAAAACAACTCCAAATGACTCAACTAGACTGAATTTAAAATAACAGAATTAAAGAAAGCAGTAAACTGTTGGGTTACCTCCCAACCAGTGCTTGGTTTTATGTCGCAAGCTCGACAATACCTATACGTTCATGGGCAATTCAAGTTATACTTCTCCACTGCTCCGACTTGAAGTGGGGTGTAGTACGGTTTAAGGTTCTGCCCGTTCACTTTGAAGTTCTTCCCATCTTGGCAGCTAATTCGACTACACCGTTCATAAATTGACAGATCACGGTGTACGGTCCGGCCTATTTTGACTGCAGCTTTACGGGCATGAAGCAAAGACGGGATTTGAAGAGGAGGACTTTGTCACCTGAATGAAAAACAATAGAGCGAATCCCTTTGTCGTGGAATCTCTTTGCTCGCTTCTTGTAGATGACATTGTTCTCGTAGGCTTCATCCCTAAAGTCCTCCAGCTCATTCAATGCCATGGCACGCTCTTCTGCAGCCGTCTTCCAATCAAGATTCAAATCTTTCACAGCTTTCTAAGCCTTGTGCTCCATCTCAACGGGCAGGTGACAGGACTTCCCGAAAATCAGCTGATAAGGTGATGTCCCAATGGGCGTGTTTTAGGCGGTGCGGTATGCCCATAATGACTCATCAAATATTGCCGCCCAATCCTTTCTTTGATTCACTGTCTTCTCCAAGATTTGCTTGATTTCTCGGTTGGACAGCTCCGTCAGTCCATTCCCTTGAGGATGATATGGGGTGGTGACTCGGTGTTTGACTTCGTACCTCGCAAGAAGGGAGGCAAGCCATTTGTTGCAGAAATGGGATCCCCCATTGCTCACCAATGCTCTTGGCGTCCCAAATCTTGTCATGAGCTTTTGCAGGAACTTGATGACCACTTTGGAGTCGTTGGTGACCGTTGGAACAACCTCAACCCATCGTGACATGTAGTCCACTGCCAGTAGAATGTATGAGAACCCTTGGGATGGCGGAAAAGGTCCCATGAAGTCGATCCCCCAAACATCAAAGATCTCGACTTCAATTATCACAGTCTGCGGCATCTCATCCCTCCGCGAGATGTTGCCGGTCCTCTGGCAGCAATCACAACTCGTAATCCATCCACGGAAAATCTCGTAGATAGATGGCCAATAGAATCCGCTGACAATAATTTTGAATGCGACATGGCTGAATGATGACCGCCACTAGGAGATGAATGGCAGGCTTTGAAGATTTGTTGCCATTCGGACTGGGGCACACAACGGCGAATGACGCCATCAGTACATCTACGCCAAAGATAGGGATCCTCCCAATAGTAGAATCTGACGTCGTGCAGAAACTTTTTCTTTGCATATGGAGAGGAGTCCGGAGGAAGTACCCCGTCGACCAAGTAATTGGCGAAATCCGCATACCAGGGCATTTTGGAGTCATATGTCTCTTTTAAATCCCTAAGAGCATAGATCTGTTCGTCGAGGAACGTCTCTCGGATCATCAATTGTGGGTCATCCCCTTCGACTAGAGGCTCGAGTCGTGACAAATGGTCAGCGATCACATTCTCACTCCCCTTTTTGTCCTTGATCTCCAAGTCAAACTCTTGCAGCAACAATATTCACCGGATCAATCTAGGCTTGGCGTCTTGCTTCGCGAACAGGTATCTGATGGCTGCATGGTCGGTGTAGACAATTGTCTTTGAGCCTATCAGATAAGGCCAGAACTTGTCAAAGGCATACACAACCGCGAGCATCTCTTTCTCCGTAGTGGTGTAGTTGCATTGGGCCGGATTCATGCTCTTGCTGGTGTAGTGAATCACATGGAAGAGTCTTCCCTTCAGTTGCCCTAAGACTGCCCCAACAGCGTAGTCACTGGCGTCGCACATCAATGTGAATGGCTCATCCCAATCTGGCGCAGTCACCAGTGCCTCTTTCAGTCTCTCGAATGCCTTCAAGCATTCGTCAGCAAAAATGAAGGAAACATCCTTCTCCAACAGGTTGCACAAGGAATTCTTTGAAGAACCTCTTATAGAATTCGGCGTGGCCTAGAAAACTTCGGACTGCTTTGAAACTTGTTGGCGGTGGCATCTTTTCAATGGCTATCAATTTTGCTCGGTCTACTTCAAGTCCTTCAACTGATACTTGATGTCCCAACACAATCCCCTCTCGCACCATGAAGTGGCATTTTTCCCAATTGAGGCATAGGTTTGTCTAGGTGCATCTCTCTAGTACAGTGGCCAGATTATGCAAACAAACATCGAATGAGCTACTAAAAATAGAGAAATTGTCCATAAATACCTCCATGATATCTTCGATCAAGTCGTGGAAGATTGTCATGATGTATCTCTGGAAAGTAGCCGGTGCATTGCATAATCCAAAGGGCATTCGACGGTAGGCGAATACTCCGTATGGACAGGTGAATGCATTCTTGTGTTGATCTTCAGGCGCCACAGCTATCTGGTTGTACCCTGAGTAACCATCAAGAAAACAATAAAAAAGGTAACCGGATAATCTATCAAGCATTTGATCAATGAAGGGAAGAGGAAAGTGGTCCTTGCACGTGGCGGTGTTTAAGGCTCGCTAGTCAATGCAAAATCGCCATCCCGTGATCGGTCTTGTCGCAACTTCCTCTCCATCATCATTCTTTACTATCTGCATCCCCCCTTTCTTGACTACTACTTGTGTAGGGCTCACCCACTTGCTGTCAGAAATCGGATATATCATGCCATGGTCTAGGAGTTTGAAAACCTCCTTCTTTACAGCTTCTTGCATGATGGGATTTAGTCATCGCAGTGCTTGTCTCTTGGGTGTGGCATCCTCTTCAAAGATGATCTTGTGTATGCACAGCGAAGGGCTGATCCCCTTGATATACCCCAAAGTCCATCCGATGGAGGACTTGTATTTCCGTAGAACTCGCAGCAGTTTGTCCAACTCCCCCTATGTAAGATAGGCAGAAACAATAACAGGGTAAGTGTCATTAGAACCCATAAATGCGTACCTGAGATGTGCCGGAAGTGTCTTGAGTTCCAGAAGTGGTGGATCAGAGCTGTGGGACGGCTTTTCCAGATCGGCGTCGATCGATGAAGATGCTTCGTCGATCGACGTGGTCATCGAAGAGGCATCGATCGACAAGACAGTGGTGTCGATCGACGTGTGCTTACCCTCATCTTTTTCTGGTTGGTTCTGGCAGTAGTGGCTAGGCAGTGGTTCTCTCTTGGTTTCATTTTCTCGAGTGATCTCCTCGAACACATCCAGCTCCATGACCAGATCCAAGATCTCCTCGTCTGCCTCGTCCAGATTTGTTGACGAGAACAGCGAGTGTTGCAGGCAGTTTTCCAGAAAGTCTGGTTCACTTTTAAGAGAGGCGAAGGGAGAAGATATTACCGGGCTGAAGCAGTTGATCATGTGGAATTCTTCTTGATAGCTTCCATCATTGTGCTTCTGCATTGCCTTATAGATCGAGAATGTGACTGACTCGTTGTTCACCCGGAATGTCAGTTTGCCGTCTCGAATGTCGATCAATGCCCCTCCGGTCTTCAAGAATGGTCTTCCAAGGATCAGAGAAATGTTCCGATCTTCTTCCATATCAAGCACCACAAAATCAGCTGGAATGATGAAATCTTTAACCTTCACCAGCACATCTTCGACGATGCCTTTTGGATAAGGCACTGATCGATCGGCCATCTGAAGTGAAATTGTTGTGGGTTTGATGTTTCCGATTTTCAACCGCTTGAAGATTGACAACGGCATCAGATTGATCGATGCACCAGAATCATAGAGAACTTTCCCAAAGGTCTCCCCTCCGATGACGCAAGAGATTGTGAAGGAGCCTGGGTCCTCCCTTTTGATTGGCATCTTCTTTTGAATTATGGCACTGCATTCTTTTATGAGAGATCATGTCTTTCAGAAACTTGATGTATCCGGGCATCTCTTGCAGGGATTCTACCAATGGAATGTTGATATGCACTTTCTTCATGGTTTCCAGAAATCGTGCATATCTCTCGTTCATCTTTGTTTTGGCAAACCTCTGCGGAAAAGGCAAAGGAGGTTTCTTCGGTGGCGGAATGGAGTGGACGTCGATCAACGTGGCTTTTGGCACTGCGTCGATCGACGGAGACCTCTCATCGGTCGACGGGGCTTCGTTTGCGATAGCTTCTTCGTCCTGCTCGGCTTCTCCTTCCTCCCGGGCATCTTTCCTTGCCTGCTTTGGCCCTTCATATGATTTTCCCCCTCTCAGAGTTATGGCATTCACTAGGTTCCGCTTATTCTAGTTCTTGGGGTTGACCTGAGTGTTGCTCGGGAGTTGTTCCGGCTTGTGTTTACTTCCAAGGGCATCGGCAATCTGGCTGACCTGGTTCTCTATAATCTGTACATGCTTCTGCACCTGATCAACCTTAGTGTTCATGCCCGAGATTTCTTGCTTTAGCTTGGCTACCGTATCAGTGGAGCCTTCCCTGAATTTAGCCAAAATCTCCTCAAGATTTAGCTTTTTCTTCTCCACTACTGCCCTATCTTGTACGGCAAATCCCGGTGGCTGCTCCGTGGCTTGAGGGTTTGCATAGGAAAATCCAGGGTGATTCCTCGCGTGATTATAAGCATAGGGCTGGTTATGCTACTGATTGTGTTGTTGATATCCTCCTCGGTAGTTAGTTTGATAACCGCCCCTTTGGATGAAGTTCACTTCGGCACCATCCCCCTCAGGTGGAGCTTGCACTGTCTCAACTGCAGCGACTGTTTTCTCTTGCTTTAGTGTAGCGAACTCTTCCTTTAGCTTTTTTAGCTCGGTTGCCAAATCAGGTTGTTCGGCAACTTTCTCCACCACTTTCTCGACTGCTTTCACAGGCCGAGTTCGACTTGAGGACCACCGTTGAGTGTTGTTGGCCATCTTTTGGAAGAATTCCATGGCTTTCTTTCCTTTTTTCGTCATGATGGTGTCTCCCAATGTGGTGTCCACCATCTTACGGTCTTATCATTGAGTCTTTCGTAGAATGCTTCTACTTGTTCTCCTTGCGAAAAGCCATGTCCGGGGCAAGATCTCAGTAGTTCTTTGAATCTCTCCCATGTCTCACTGAAGCTCTCATCAGGTCTTTGAGCGAATCTGATGATTTCCTTCCTTCCCTGCCTGATGATGTTCGGAGGGAAGAAGTTTTCCAGGAATTCATTCCTCAATTTAGTCCATGTGCTTATACTTTCCTTGTCCAGTGCAGTGAACCATGATTGTGCCTTATCCCTCAGAGAGAATGCGAACAGACGCATTCGGATGGCACTCTTGCTGACTCCTCCGATTTTGACAGTATTGCAGAGCATAAGGAACTTATCCAGATGTGCGTAGGGATCCTCAGTGGCTCTTCCTCCGAATTGATTTTGCTGCACCATCTGCACCAATCCGGTCTTCAGCTCAAAATTGTTGGCATTGATGCCAATTCTGATGTGTGTCTCCCTGAACCGAGGTTTATATCAGTTCTGCATGGTATCCTCTTCTTCCTCATCGTTAGATTCCTCTGGCGGATTCGGGTTGTCATCCTCTTCATTATTGGGATTGTCCTCAAATAGTGGGTTACGGCGAAAATCCCTTCCATTCAGATTGTTCCTCTCGAGGTCTCTTTCCAGATTTAGCTGTTGGATTTGTGCCCTCATAGCTTGAACTTCTTGGAGAAGCACAGCTTGCTCCTCTGCAGTTAGCATTGGTGGAGGTGGTTGAACAATTGGCGGTGGTATGTTATCGTCCATCGCTTGATTACTCGAGCTTTCCTGAGCACGCTTATTCTTTCGGATCTTTCTGCTAGTGGCTTCAACGTCCGGGTGATTATAAAGCGGGTTCTTTCCTCTTGCTCTCGTACTTATGCACTACCTGTACAGCAAAGGAGGTAGTGAGGTAAGACTGAAAATAAAATGAAACGAACTGAAATTGAAAAGTTGAAATTCTGAAAACACTAGGGCATCGATCGACGAGATATAGCATCGATCGATGTAGAAATAACAACTGCGTCGATCGACGTGAGTGTCACGTCTATCGACATGAACGATAAAAATACAAAAATTTGGAGAAAAGTACGAAAATTACAGCCTAAATCAGTATTTCAATCACAGATTTAATAGTAAGATTATTTCTATTCACTCCCCGGCAACGGCGCCAAAATTTGATCGCTAAATTATTTTACTAGCAACTTAGCAAAGCTAATAATATAGCGACAAATGAAAATTATCGATCCCACAGGGAATGAAATAACGAAAAACCTTAAGTACTAAATCACAAGCTCTTAAAACACTGGTTAGGGAAAATAAAATTTTTGGGTTTTGGTTGTTTTGAAAATCGTAATACTTGCGATTAAAAAGTAAACAGGAAATTAAAATACTTTTGATGAAAGATTATGAGAAGTATAGATTCTAGGGATATCTACCTATCAAGTATGACATGGATGAATGAATTGATTAATTCCCAATTTAATTCCTCTTCGTAGTGAAACATCAGAAAAATATTATGAACTTCTTTGTTGGACAATTCATAAAGTAGATTAGTCAATTATCTATCTCCGCTCGGTCTCAAGAGGAACTAACTAACTCCAAAGATCTACAGATTTATTCCTATAACTTATCTCCTTCAGTTACGACAAGAAATCAAATTATATTGTGAAAATCTCTTTCCATTGAAAACTATTACAGTTACGTCTCAAGTAATCAACTAATTAATCCTAAGATGTGGCCAGCAAACTCAAGATTATGAATAAACACAGATTTCACAAACTACAAAGGGAAAGGGAAAATAATTCAATTAATCAAACATGCAATAAATGATAATTCGAACCCTAGAATCTGAGAAGGAAGCTAGTTACACATATTCATAGCAATATTCATCATAGAAAAAAAACTTGAATTGCGTAAAAACTTGGGTCTGAATGTCTTCCCACAAAACTCTGTCTTCAATCATAAACTCTAAAAACTCTTGGAAATATTCTAAATTCTTCAACTCTAAAAACTCTTAATTGCTATATTGATTTCCCCCCTAAATTTCAAATTTTACATGGCTATTTATAATAATGAAAGATGTATCAAACAACATCTAGGATTAGATATGTCTTTATCTTCAAATTGGACTCAGATTAGGAAAACTCGCATGTGCGTCGATCGTCTGAAATCAGCGTCGATCAACGCCTTTGAAACACCCTTGTTGATCGACGTGCCTTGGCATCGATCGACGTGAGCCTTATTTCACAGCCTTCGTCGATCACTCATTCCTCTCGTCAATCACTCCACAACAATTTCCTCATCAATTGACGTGCCCTTGCGTCGATCGACGTGTCCTGGCGTCGATCGACGTGGACCTGTTTTCGACTAAAAACCTGTATGATTCATCAAACACAACATTACGAGCATAAAAGCCAATCCATGCACGAAAAAGACACTAAGAACAGTCTAAACATCGCACAATCAATCAAAAAACAACTAGATAAGTTGGTAAAAATCCTAACTTATCAGTGACCCAGACGTGGTTTATTGCCCTGGACTGCAGTAGCATCCGTACTTGGGCCGATCTCAGAGAAGAGTTCCTCGCCGCCTTCTTCCCACCTTCAGTCATCATTCAGAAGAAGATGGAGATCCTGCAGTTGCACCAGAGGATGGACAAGTCTTTCTTTGAGGCATGGAGCAGGTTTAATGAGTTGCTGAGGAGTTGCCCGGGCCACGGAGTTGACACTGAGGAGCAGGCCAATATCTTTTACAGGGGGTTGACTGAACAGACCCAAGAGTCTGTTGACAATGCAGCTGAAGGATCCTTGATGAGCAAATCACCAGAAAAGGCCCTGAAGCTGTTCAAGAAGATGGCTTTGCACACTCAGGAGTGGGGCAATCCGAGAAGACCATAAGTACGAGCTGTGGAGAAAAAAGGAGGATGACACACTGAAGAAAGAGATATAGAAGCTCAAGGGGGAGGTTGGAAAACTGACTTCCACTGTTTCTATTTTTGTTGCATAGGTTGACCCTATCGCCGACGTGAACTATTTACATCGTGGTGGCTACCAGAATCAATACCGGCAAGAGGGATACCAGCACTACTCTCTGAGACCTCACCCAGGTTTTTCCTATGCTCAGCCAGAGGGTGCCGAACAACCTCCACCTGATTTTGATGTGTAGAATGGTGAAATTGTGGAGAAAAAAAAGGAGAGCCTCGACGCGGTGTTGAAGAAGTTCATTAAAGCCTCTGACTTCAGAGTTGGGAAAATTGAGCAAGAGGTGGCAGGAGTCAATACCAAGGTAGACCGGCTCGGCAAGCATGTGCAGATTATAGAGACTCAGGTCAGCCAGATTGCTACCACACTGGGTATGTAACACACTCCAGGAAATCTGCCAAGCAACACCGAGGTGAATCTAAAGAACCAGAAGGACTGCAAGGCTGTGAAATTGAGATCTGGAACCAGCTACTTAGGCCCGAGCATACCCCAAAACAAGTTTGGGGGAGAGAAGAAGAAGGAACCCGCGGAGCCGTCCTCTGTATCGGTCGACACACACCCTCTCGACTGACATAGAGACCAAATGGAAGATATTGACTCAGATGATGAAGAATCGATTGACAGGACTGCAACGGGTGTGTCGATCGACACACCCCCTATTGATCGACATGCAGGATAGGGCAACACAAATCCCTCACAGTCGATACAGAGACTGCTTCAGCACAATTCGCCAAGTTCTAGAGCTGCTCCACTTCTTCCGATGCCCTTTCCTCAACGCTTTGCCAAGCAGAAGGAGAATTCCAAGTTCTCGCGTTTTGTCGAGAACTTGAAGTAGGTGAGTATTAACTTACTTTTAATTGAAGCTTTTTCTAAAATTCTAGGTTACATGAAATACCTCCACAAGCTGATGAGTGAAATGAAGCACTTCGTGGAAAATTCTACTGTGAAGCTTCATGAGCAGTGCAGCCTACTCCTGCAAAAGAAGATGCCTATCGAGAGGAGTAATCCAGGGTGCTTCACCATCCCATTAGAGATTAGGGGGATCAAGTTTGAGAAAGTGTTGTGCGACACTAGTGCCAACATCAACCTGATGCCCTTCTCTATCTTCTAGCACCTCAAGATTGGAGAGTTGAGGCCGATCACTATTACCTTGAAAATGGCAGATCGATCTGTGTCTCGCCCTAAAGGTATAATTAAAGATGTACTTATTCGTGTAGGTCGTCTTATCTTTCCTGCAGACTTTGTGGTCCTTGACATGAAGGGAGATGGGAGCACACCCCTAATCTTGGGAAGGGAGTTCCTGGATACTAGTACCCCGTTGATTGACTTCGTGGTGGGGAGATCACACTTCAAGCTAACTAGGAGAAGATCACATTCAAGCTCGATAGAAGCCGACAACAATCAGAATGCTTCAGAATAACCTCCAGAGAAGACATTGAGGAAGAGGAAGAAGAAGAAGACAAAGAGGACCAAGCCGCTCAAAGATGGGAGCGAGGGAATGAGTTGGCAAAATTATCAATTACACCATCTCATCCCGAGCTCACTATGTCATTCAAGATCGCTTGGTCTACATGGTGGATGCTCGAGGATGGCGAGTGCATTCTAGCCCGCCTTGGTTCTGAGAAAAGAGGTACAATCGAGCAACGACATTAACTAAAGCACTTGTTGGGAGATAACTCAACTTTTACATGTTCTCTTTTCAATTCCCGTTGTTTTTCTTGTCGATTTTAATTTTTATTTTCATTGGTGTGTGTAACTTTATTTTCAAATTTTTGTTTTACCTTTATTTTTATATTATTTTCGAAAAAAAAAAATCAGAGACTATATTTGTGTCCTTATAAGCTCAAATAATTAAACAAAATATTTAAGATCATAAAAGGATTAGAAAAAAAAGAAAAAGAAAAAATGAGCCTTGGATTGTGTTGAAAATGTTAGGAAAAGGGGTGGATGTTCTTAGATAGTGGTAGAATTTGTTGAGAGTAGCTAACTCAATTGGTTTAGTGACTTGGCCAAAATTTTCCTACCCTTCACATGAAGCCTACATTAAAACCATATTGAAAGTCCTTTTTCATTTTTGATTTGTGTGCACAATTTAGCAGTGGAGATTCTAGAAATTTTACAAGCCTATGGTAGAAATTTCTTCATACATGTTGTGAGTGCTTTTATCGAAAACCCAAACACTTGAGTGCATGAGCAAAAAACTTCCTTGTGAGTCTTCTGAAGTTGATGGATTTCCTATCTCTTTCAAATTGCTTGTGTGATATGAATATGTGATCTTTGATTGTGAAGAATCTTGTGAGGCATTGCACTTTCAACTGCTTCTGATTTCTTTTCTTTCTTTTCTTTGAATAAGGACAATCAAGTATTCAAGTTTGCGGGGTTTGATAAGTGATGGGTTTTGTATACTGAAAGCATTTATTACAATGAGTATACAATGGTTTATTTCTCCTATTTGTTAACAATCTTACATGTATGAACATTGGTATCCTCTTGTCTCACCGATAGGGACGATCATACGGCGTGTTGTAGATTGCAGAAGACAGTATGATCACTTGACCTAGTGAGATATAAACCTGATCACAGCCGAGATAGCGTATGAGGATACGTCTGTCCGGATGGCTGTAGCATTGTCGGAATAAGTAGTCTGTCTTGGTTACTTGACATGCTGGTTCGCAGAGGTGGCTGATAAGCTCGTTATTTCACTCACTTATCTATATTATTTTTATATTATTTTATGTAGTTTTATTGAGTTTATATATATATTTTATGCATGATGCAATATTAGGTGGTATTAGGCGTATTTTGGTATCTGTGCAGGTTTTTAGGCCTAAACTCACGAGAAAATCGTTCCGGAAGCAGTGACGTGTAAGAGTAGCAATGAAGATTTCTTCCACAAGAGGAATTCGAGCTATTGGTTCATGGCTATGGATGATGCTTTGAGTTAGCTCCAACGCAACTGGAATCGGGTCAATTGGAGTTCGGAAGAGGAAGTTATGGCCAAAACCGTGAGACCGCGCAGACGAGGCAAAGAAGGCACAGTGCTCGATGAGGGGAAAAGGCAGATCGACGGAAGCAAAGGCCGCATCGATCACTGCCAATGCTCGTCGATCGATGAGGATGTTCCAGGCCCAGCGATCGACGCCAAACAGCCACGGTCGACGCGCATGCGGGATCCCTAATCTGAATCTGAATTCGAGATTTTACTTATCTTTAGCCCTAGATTTGATATGATACACCTCCACCCCTATAAATATTCATGTAAATTCATTTTTTAGAGTTAGAGAGAGAGGGAGTTAGAGAGAGAAAGAGAAGAGAGTTAGAGTAATTACAAGAATTTAGTATTGAAGAGTTTTTAGAGTTTTATGTTTGAAGACAAGTTTTTACGGGAAGATTTCCAGATTCCAGCTTTTATGCAATTCAGGTTGTATTTTTCTATTATGAATATTACCATGAATATGTGTAACTAAATCCTTTCTCAGATTCTAGGGTTTCGAACTATCAATGTATGCATGTTGTGATTAATTGAATTATTTTCCCTTTCCCTTCGTAGTTTGTGAAATCTGTTCTTATTCATAATCTTGATTTGTTGGCCACATCTTAGGATTATCTAGTTGATTACTTGAGACATAACTGTGATAGTTTTCAATCGAAAGAGATTTTCACAATATAATTTGATTTCTTGTCGTAACTGAAGGAGATTAATTGTAGGAATAAATCTGTAGATCTTTGGAGTTAGTTAATTTATCTTGAGACCGAGCGGAGATAGGTAATTAATTAATCTACTTTACGAATTGTCCAACAAAGAAGTTCGTAATACTTTTCTGATGTTTCACTACGAAGAGGAATTAAAATTGGGAATTAATCAATTCATTCATCCATGTCATACTTGATAGGTAGATATCCCTGGAATCTGTGCTTCTCTTATTTGACTTCAAAAGCTTTTCAATTTCCTATTTAATTTTCATTAGCAAATACTGCGATTTTCAAAACAACAAAACTTTTTATCTGATTTTCCTAACCAGTATTTTAAGAACGTCTGATTTAGTATTTAGGATTTTTCGTTGCTTCATTCCCCTGGATCGATAACCTTAGGGTTTACAAATTTATTTGCCACTATTTCTATAATTAATCTGTAGAAATTACAGTGATCAGTGGCGTATTGATGGACCGCAGTGAGATGTATTCGGCTGTCTGTTGGGAAATTATTCCTAAAATCTCCCTTAGGACTTCTTTGTAAAAGGTTTTGTTAGATCAAACCTTATTTAGTTGGTCGATCATTTGCTGAACTTTAGAGAG